>JANTPZ010096467.1:0-13833 GCA_025593235.1 Vachellia pachyceras | reverse complement strand
ATCCTCGCCCTCAAGCTTCGCCCAGTTACATACACTCTCAATTACCAAAATACCCCTCCCATGCACATCATGGCCTCCGTTAACTGTCTCATCCAACGGAACCATTGGTTGAGCTTTTTTTAATAATATTATGTGTCTTCCCCAAAACGGGAATTTCCCATCCCATACGCATGCACGTCACGTGACCTCAAATCCTATGTCGTCTGCGGCACCACAAACGGCGTCGTCACGGACACACTGCTGTAATCCTTGCAGCTTAGTGCCTTCAGTATTTTCCACGACATCTTGCCGGAACTCCGATTCACCGACAGCTTCCCGCTGTGGTCAGCTGTAGGAAACATAGTCATCGAAGGATTCCGACGAAATTGCCGATTCTTAATGTCGCTGAGCTCCATCTCTGACGGTACCCTCACGATCCCGAAAAATAGGAAGAACCACCGCGGCTTCATCATTGACTTCTTCAATACGATCTCCGACTGCATAACGCTCCTTACCGAAGGATTCCTCTCAATTTCTGCCTCTGGCATCACGACGGAGCTCGAAGACCGGTGGAATCTCCGGTAGTCCAAGGACCTGCTGTTCCTCATCATGAACCGGCGAGAATTATTATTCCCACACGTAGTGGCACTGTTGGATCGGGTCACGCCAGATTGCAAGATGGACAACGACTCGGATCTTCGGCGATATACTGGCGGTGTGCTCAGATCTTTCATGTCTCTCATGGGAAGCGATCTGTCAGTGTCCTTGAAAAGCTTCCCGCAGAAAACGATTTCGTCGGCGGAGCACATATCGGAGCTGCTGGTGTCGTTGAAGAATTCGAATAAATCCACAGCCTCCGATAAAGATGATCGACGACTCTGCCTGGACGACGTGTCGTCTAACTCTGAACCGTTGCATTTTTTGGTGACGTCGTGGTTCAGTGGAAGATCACAGAGAGAGAGTGCTTCTTCTACTTCGTCTTGTTCTTGTTCATCTTCTGTTTGTAGCTCTTGAGGGAGGAAATCTAGATAAGAAGCCATAGTCAAAAGAAGATAGGTAGAGTGAAGAGAGAGATATAATATGTTTGGGGTTAGAGAGGAATTGTTTGGGAAGGAAGTTGGATTTATATAGGAAGAGAATGAAAGAGAGAGGGTAATTAATTAATGTGTTGTTGATGATGGAGTGAATATAAAGGGACATGTAGGGGATTTAATTTACGTTTGGTGTTACTGGGCAGCTGCTTTTGGCTTATTCGTCCACGCTTTCTAGAAATTTAAAGATTAGGAAAGGAATCTAGAAGAGACACGAGCACAGAATAGTCCATTTGTTCATTAAATTTCAGGACTTTATGTATTTTTCTCAGCAGCAAACAACTTAATAACTCCAGTACGTATACGTATCTGCCAAGGCAAGAATTTTATACAAAAGAATATCCATCACGTTCTAAATATAAGAGTCCGTTTGTAGTGCAAGATCAGAAGAAGCATTAGTATATAACATGTATTATTTTTTCTGTAGAGTACGTGTATCCTTTTAATGAAGGTAATTATATTTGAAGTATTTTTAGACATTAAATAAGAGCATATCTCCATGTAAGCATTCAAACTTGGTTCATCACATTGACAGAGATGGGTTATTTTACTAAACCAAACCCTATTGGTACATAACAAGTATGATTATATATACACTCCAATGCATTATTCCCTCTTTACATAACTTTTTGAAAAAAAAAAGAGTGAAAAATCCTTATTTAAAATCTATATTAGCTAAAAGAACCTGAATTAGAATACCGAAACTTTCTGTATATAAAATTCTACAAATTCTATGTATACTTTTTCTGTTTCAAAAATTAAAACTATATAATATCTAATATTACTGATAAAATTTTCAATTGAAGACTTTCAACAATTTTCTCTATTTTTCCGCAAATATATATGACCAAACGGTAGTGGTATTATTTGTTGCAGTTTTGTATGTATATGTAGGGTTTCTCGAAATGCAAGTGGTGGATGATTAATGAAATAAGCACATTACCAAACCCAAATCTATAACACGTATTCGCTGCAGTCCTATGATAGGGATGTGGGACTTTAAAATTAAGAATACTCTGTGTTTTTGTGGCTTCTAAAGAAGTGCTTCTTGCAGATCTGGTTAGTGTGTGTGTGGCCTTAGGTGTGTCCAATTGAGTAGGTAGTCGGCGATTTCATATTTATTGGATTTTTCTTTCACCAAATTGCATGTATTGTACGTCATTATCATAAAAATAGATTTTTTTCATACATGATTTAGATTATTTCATTTTTTAAAAAAATATGTATAGTGCAAAACGCAAAATTATAGCCGTCTTCTAATTAGTGATTTCCTAATAAAAATTAGGGGTTTAAATTATATATCTAAATTTTTAAATAAAAGATTGCATGCATCGATTATGCAAATGAAATATATTATTCATGAAATAATTAAGCACAACACAACAATATGTAAAGTCTAGCTCATTTCTTTACGATGAGCAAATGATTTTAATTTATCCTTTGGTGACTATCGTTGTATAATTTAACGTTTAATTTAGAGTTAACCAATAGAGGACACACACAAAAACCCATGGCCAGTTAAGAATTAAGATGCCAACTCTTTTGAAACAACCACTAAAGTTTGGATATATATTATTGGACCGTTTGTTAAAGTGTAGTGAATATATAAATGAATCAATGATGCAAAATTTTTTTATCAGTTTTTTTAAAAAAAATGCTAGAACTAATAGTGTAATATTTTAGTTTCAAGGACATGATTACTGGCTATCAAAGTTATCTTCCTTAATCATCATATTAAGACATTCTTAATTTTTTAATTACAGGGTGATCAGGCGACAAAGTGTTTGTTTGAGAAGAACTTCTTCCCAACGGTGCACGCATGCCAAACGAAATCATCTTAAAATCTATGAATTTTTTTAGATTTCATAAATTTTTCTTAAAATCCTTAAACTCCTTTCTTCCAACAGATTTCTAAACACATCCAAAAACTGTTATTAAAACATGAGCATCGACATAAACGAGGCTTTATATATATATATATATGTAATATTATATATAAAGAAAGAGATTGATGTTTCCGACTTACGGGGGAATTATGAATTCAATTGCCAAATTAATAATTAGTTTCGCTGTAATTAACGTTGCAGTGATAAAATATATTTTTTTTACAGGAGTCCACATTTTTATTCGGAGATATTTTATTAAGAGACCTAAATGTTCAAAATTTTAGTTTAAGTTCTTTTTGGGGGGGGGATTGCATGTTATCTTTAAATTAAAGCTCAAATTCCACAAACCTATATGCTAGAAAATATTAGAAGTTCCCCTGTCTAGACTCTAGATTCTAACAAATATGAAGGGTATATAAGTTTGCATTACTATTAATTTTAATTGATCAAGTGGTTTAGGACTTTAAAGTTATTCTGATGATGTGGATAAGTTTAATTAAATGCAAACTTTATATTTGTGTGTGTGTGTGTGTGTGTGTGTGTGTGTCATAGCCTAATCAACAGCTGCAACACAAGATTCAAAACCTAAGCCTCCCAAGCAAACTATCTGAAGCGTCCTATTTGGGTAAAAGCTTTATGAATATACGCATGAATTATTAACACTTGATATTTTAATTTATAACTATTGATGGCGGTTTGATTATAAAGAATTAAAATTTGAAACCTTTTAGCGAATTGTTAATTTTTTATGTGCATAAATCATTTTTTTTGATACAGTAGAAAGTAAAAGAAATTACATAACCCTAAAATGTACTGATAAGAGAGGATCTTGCAAAGGTAAAAAATGCAAGTCAGGTGCGACCGACAATGCTTTCTTTGCCAGCGAATTCGCTACATGATTTTACTCCCGTTAACAGTGTTATATCTCAATCATCCATTCTCTACTGAACATCTCACATTGCATACATTATTTTAATAAAATATTTGTTAAGGTATCTTGAAGTATTTTCTCATATGTGTCTAATACCCTAAAGTACTTTTTATAATTTGATGCTAGTTGGATAAAAAATATTTTGAAATGTTAGACACATGAAAAGAAAATATTGTTCAGTGTTTATATACCTTAGCCCCATTTTTTGTTTTTTCCCTCAATGTTTTGCAGTCCCCCGTATTTGGCACATACACTACTTTACTTTCATTTTTTTTTCCATTTTCTCTTTAATTTTCACTGGCAAATTAAAGAGCTTTGGCTCTTTTTTTTTTGGGTGAAGCTTATGATTATTCACAGATAAAATTTAGGGAAATTTACTGTTTGGCCCCACATAGTGAAGATATTTATCAAATGGTCTCAAATTTTAAAATATTTAAAAAATGGTCCCAGAGGTGTTGTCAATGCAGCACATGGTGTTGTCAGGTGTTGTTACGTGACAACACCATGCGCTGCATTGACAACAAGATGTGCTGCATTGACAACACCTCTGGGACCATTTTTTAAATATTTTAAAATTTGGGACCATTTGATAAATATCTTCACTATGTGGGACCAAACAGTAAATTTCCCTAAAATATATATATCTTCAACAAAACGAAAAATGCCCGGGCATGCTTCTAAGCAAAGGAGGATTTCAATGAATTCAATGATGATATATATATTTTTATAATTTCGTAATTTCATTTTATTTAATTATATACCATGCCATTTAGAACATAAATTTAACTATTTTTATATTTTTTTATACACTTAAAATAAAATATTTAAAATTCTGAAGAAATGTGTAAAACCATAAAACAATATTTCAAATATTTATTTACCGTCTTTTTTCATAAAAAAGTATAAACAATATATAATGATTAAGAAGGTTTAAAATATTTATTTGACCATATCTTTTTATTCAGAAAGTATGATATATTTAAAATTATATGTTAAAATGTCAGGTGTTATTTTGCAAACGATATAGTGTATAATAAATGACATAAAAGCTATGATATTGCATATGGAAGCTGATTATCAATATATGAAATATTAAGGTTCTAAATTTAAAATTTTAAAGGTTAATGAATTTACATAGAACTGACTCAATTTTTATGTATTTTTAGCTTGTCTTTGATACTGATATTAAAAATATTTTAAGAATTTATCTAATATCCAACTTTCTGGAACATTTAAACAACTGCTGGAATAGCTCAGTTGGTTAGAGCGTGTGGCTGTTAACCACAAGGTCGGAGGTTCAAGCCCTCCTTCTAGCGACTTCTCATGACTTTTTTTCCTGTGCAAACAAGTACTGTGATACTTACCACAAAAGCCCAACCATCATACATTTTACATGTCCATGGCTTTTTTTAAATTGCTAAAAACATGACAAAATTATATTGTATTTAAGGCCCAATGGGCATCCCTTTGTACATTCAATGATTTAATTTCGTTCTCCCTCAACCCAGCGAGATAATACAGCAGAACTAGTTCCAAGTAATTCAGCGGCAAAACTTAGATGGGAATGGGATTCACAGTGGTTCTAGTAAATAAATTACGACCCAGAAATACACATTCGATCAAATGAATGGATGAACGACGAGGTCTTATCAACAAACCGGGCTCCTGGCAGAATATATATATCAACAAACTGCAGTGGAAGCATCCAACTTCATATACATATCAAATTAAATTCCAACGAGTCAACAACTATAGAAATCGCTTAACGACGCATCAAAGAGCTAAATCTGGATCTCCCGAATCTAAAATAGTAACATTGCTAAAATTCTGCATTCAACAGCAATTACACTATCCACACATCAAAAGACCATAATTCTAGAAACCACTACAACAAGAACCCTAATTCACTAGCCCCCGAAACCATAGAGGGTCCTACCCTGCCTCTTTAACGCGTACACAACGTCCATGGCGGTGACTGTCTTCCGGCGAGCGTGCTCAGTGTATGTAACAGCGTCACGAATCACGTTCTCAAGGAAAATCTTGAGCACACCGCGAGTCTCCTCGTAGATGAGACCGCTGATTCGCTTAACACCGCCACGTCTGGCGAGACGACGAATCGCCGGCTTGGTGATTCCCTGGATGTTATCCCTCAGAACCTTACGGTGACGCTTGGCTCCTCCCTTTCCAAGACCCTTACCTCCCTTCCCTCTTCCAGACATTCTCGATGTTCTCCGGTTTCTAAATCCCAACTTGCACAGTCAAACTGGAATGTAAGAATGGAAAAGAAAAAGGCGAGGCGCTCTATTTATATTTTAAGCGATGGAAAAGAAGAATGATTTGTGACCGTTGGATGAGATGGGTATCCACGTGAAGGCAATGCGGGGAGATCGTAGTCGTTGGATTAGTACGGGTGATTCTGATTGGCGGATTATTGGTATGGCGGATGGCGGGATTTAAAATCGTTGGTGGGAATTGTGGCCGTCGCACTCACATCACATACCTAGAGAGCGCCAACGAGTGCGTGCGGGGGATTTTTGGGAAGCCCATCTATAGGGCTTTATGAACTTAATACAACGACATCGTTTTGATTTTGGATCAATTTGGACCTTCCATGCCTGTTGGAAAGCCTTCGAGCCTGGACCTTCACTGCTCCACCACAAGTAGTGGGAAACGGGCCGGCCCACATATCAACATGTGGCTGTGCAGCCCGACCTCTAACGGGTTGCCAATTTGGTAGCCCGCTACTTTGTTTCTTTTTTTATTTTACTGAATTTTTTTAAAAAAATAATACAACAAATTTACATAAAATTTACCAAGCTCATCTGATTTTTTTGAAAGAAAAATACAATACATCTCTAAAAAATATAATCAACAATGTTACAATATAAAAACATAATACATAATCAACAATTTTCAAAGTAAATATGCATTTAAGATAAAATAATAAAGTTTAAAACAATATTTTAAATTATTGAAACATCATACACTTCCTATTAAAAACATAAAAAGTGTAATATTTTTTAAAAAAAAATTTAAAAAAGGGCTGGCCCACTTTGGCCCGTTTTGTTACGGGCTGCCAAAATGGCAATCCAAACCCTGCTTAGCCCGCCGGTTGGCAGGCTCAACCCGCGGGCTAAGCCCATATTCCCAGCTGTACCACAAGGGGCCGACATAACTCTATCATGATTCCTTAAGCTTAGCAAATAGAGAGTAATCTACTTACTAAAAAATTGACTAGGATTTTGAATTTAAATTTTGCTGTCTATATCAGATTTTTTATTAATAGATACTAAAACGCTTTCTAAATCTACAAGCATGTCCTAACCATGTCATGCACTATGATTCAACTCATCTAAACTATTTTATACCAAAAAAAATAAGCCTGGGGCGTTTCAAAATTTATTACTTAAAGATATATAGGAATTCATATATTTGAGTTGATGTAACGCATCTTCACTTGGTATAACATGCCTTCAACTGTGAGCAATATCACAGTTCGATAACTATATGAACATCTTCTATTTTACATGTAGTTAAATTAAAATAGAATCATACCCATAAGATATGTTATATTTAAATCCTTAATAAACTTCATGTGTTTATATTACAATTAATCATTCAGCAATTTTTCTATAAAACATCACAGATTACCACCCTTTTTGTGGAAGCTATATAATCACGAGTTGTGGATGTTATAGCTTAACTTAAGGCACTGTTTGGTTCGTGGCTTTTTAACTATTTTATTCTCTCCTCTTACTCCTTTTAACTATATTTCCCTTTTTTTCCTCGTATCACTTTTTCCCTTCGCTTTCTTCTTCGTTTACTGAAAAATGGAGATGTGCGTTTCAATCTTCATGTGATATATCGAACATCATCAAACCCAAAACCACTGGTTGTCCAAGTCAACACCTTTTTCTAGACTGTATGTAGTTTGTGTTTGGAAATCCGTTGGTAGGAAGGAGTTACGGATTCTAAGATGATTTTATAAATTTCGAGGTATATTGAGGGATTTTGATATTTTTTTACTTATTTCAAGATGTTTTTGTCTTGACTTACATACACCGTTGAAAAAAGTGTTTCTCAAACATGCTCAGTATCAATATGATATAAACAAAAGACATGATGTTTTTATAGTGTGAACATATCCAACATATTTTTTAATACGCATGCTTGGATTAAAAGTTAATGTATCTTTTAACCATGCATAAATTTCAGAATACAAATCATGGTTAATTATGCCATTGATAAAATTATGGTTAATTGAGAAATGGACTCAAGAGTTATCCAACTTAGGGTTCAATGTTTGTTTTTTATTGTAAAAAAGTGAATGGAAGATGTAGATATGATATTGTTTTCTATGTATTCATTGGCAACCGAAATATAGTTTTGTTTATTCTCTCATGGAAATACAACTCTATATTGTTGGTATCAATTAAGCAATTTACTCAAGTGGCAAGCTATAATTGCACCGTTTGGAAACTTGGTGGAAAAATATTTTTACGTAAGTCGAAGTAAATATATGAAGAAAATCATCTCGTTTTATGAAAAACTCTTTTGAACATGCTTTTGAACTCCTCGTAAGTGTTGTCAAACGTGGTTAATATTGTTTTCTATGTATTCATGGCAACCTAAATATTATGACTTTTCTTTCTCTGTTTACTAGTTTAGATGTAGTAGTATTTAGTTATTATTCACATGTATTTATCAATTTATTTTCTTTACCGTCTTTGATATTACCTCTATGATGTACTTTATTTTTACCATTTTAACTTACGCTAACGTAATTTTGTAAGGTTATAACAAAACGGCTTGAATCTGACTTGCTTTGAATTTTCTTGTTTCCTTCGTAACGTGTTAAGATACTGCTATAGTGCTATTTGCTTTATAGTGGAACCAAATTACATGCACGTCGATGCTGGAATCTGAGTGATATCTACGTTTATATACAGTTTTTCACTTTTTTTTTTTAATATATGACTCATTCCTGTTGAATGTATTGAAATCAATAATAGATTGAGAAATTGAATGTATTATTACAAACATATGTTGGTACAACGCTTATCTACCCTCATTTGAGGGTGATGAACTAACCCCACTTTAGAGACTCTTAAAGTGGAAGATCCAAGTTATCCTCCCCTTCTCTATGCATTGGTGGGGATTCTACATCCTCTCACTCTTTGGTGATGGTTATACAATCTCACACTTAAATCAATTTATTATGACCTTTTTATATAGATTTGTGAGTCATTAACTGATTAAGTGATTAACAATAATCACTTTAACTAACTGATGCTTCCAATAATTCCAATAAAAATATCGATAAACAAAGTTTCATGGACTTTCGGAAAGCCTCCTCCCGACTCGGCCTGTTCTGTCGCTGATCCGTTTGGACAGAGTGAAGAACAAACAAAAGCTCAGGAGGGGAAGGAAGCTCCTCCTGAGCTCCTTCCTTCAGTAAATGGGGGTTTGATGAAGTTAGATGCATTCCTAGTGTGGGGAGGTCTGGCGGGTTGGCTGCAGCCTGGAATTCTAGTATTATAAATGTTAATATCATTGAGGAAGATAGGCAATTCTTCCATTGTGAATGTTCTGTTGCTGGGAGTCAAAATATTTTAATTACTGTTGTGTATGCCATTCCCCATTCTAATATGAGACAAATTTTATGGGAAAGGTTAGAGTCTTTGGCTAAAAGTATTTCTGGTCCCTGGATTGTTTATGGGGACTTTAATGATATTAGTAGCTCTAATGAGCGTGTTGGAGGAGCTGCTGCGAATTTGTCTCGTATAAGCCTTTTCAATAATAGGATGGTGTCTTGTAATCTTTCTGACCTGGGTGCTGTGGGTCCTAAATTTACTTGGAAATGGCCTTTTCTTTCAAGTTGTTTAAGGTTATATGAAAGGCTGGATAGGGCTCTGGTTAATCCTAGTCTGTTATCTCTCTTGCCGGATTGTTTTCTTAGGGTCCTTCCGAGAAATAATTTTTCTGATCATAATCCTTTGGTTCTCTCTTTGGGTTTGAATACCCAAGGGCATCGTGGGTCTCATCCCTTCCGCTTTGAGGCTATGTGGTTGACTCATAAAGATTTTCATACCTTCCTTGCTGACAATTGGGATGACGATAGTAATCTTGACAGTAACATGGTTAACATGAAATCTTTATTTCCTATTTGGAACAGAGAAATCTTTGGTATGGTGGAAAGGAGGAAAAGGAATATCTTGGCTCGCTTGAATGGCATTCAAATGTCATCTTCCTTTCCTTACTCCTTGTTTTTGTGTAAGCTGGAGAGAGACTTGCAACACGAATTAGAGGAGATCCTTAATTTGGAAGAAATCAAATGTTTTCAAAAATCTAGGTCTGATTGGATTACGAAAGGGGACCGTAATACAAGATATTACCATTTGAAGATGAGTTCTAGAAGAAGAAGGAACAAGATTCGGGCTCTTAAGGATGCTTCTGGAAAGTGGATTGAGGAGGAAGAAGACTTAAAGAAATTGGTTACGAAGTTTTTTCAGGATCTTTTCCAATATGAGGAAGGGGATCACCTGTCTCTCAACTGTATTTCTAAGTTTCCTGTTATGGATCATTTCCTTCTGTCCCAAATGGGTATTACTCCGAGTGATGATGAAATCCGTGGTGCGATCTTTGATATGGGCCCTTATAAAGCTCCTGGTCATGATGGTTTTTCTCCTATCTTCTTTCAAAAGAATTGGAGCATTGTGGGCGGGGCGGTTTGTAATTTTGTTAAGGCCGCTTTTGAGGGCCGGTTGGATCTTGCTGAGGCAAGTAAAACTTTGATTGTTCTCATTCCTAAAAGGGAGAATCCTGAGAGAGTCGAGCAGTTTCGCCCCATCTCCTTATGTTCCGTTCATTATAAGTGTATCACAAAGATTGTTACCAAGCGTATGAAGAGAATTATGAATGAGCTGATCTCCCCGTTTCAGGCTGGTTTCATTCCGGGTCGTCGTATTCAAGATAACATCATTATTGGCCAGGAAATTCTGCACTCCATGAATCGTTCCAGAAGGAAAAAAGGCTTTATGGCAGTAAAAATTGATCTTGAAAAGGCTTATGACATGGTAAATTGGAAGTTTATGAAGTTGGTTCTACAGGAAATCGGTTTGGAGGAGGGATTTATTTCTCTTTTGATGAATTGCATCTCCTCTACTTCCTACAATGTCTTGTGGAATGGGTCTTACACTGATTTCTTCACTCCTAAAAGGGGCCTTCGTCAGGGAGATCCTATTTCTCCTTTTCTTTTCATCCTCTATATGGACAAGCTTTCCCATGTTATTAATGATGCTGTGAATGCTGGTCAATGGCTCCCCTTTCGTATCTCTAAAGATGGTCCTTATATTTCCCATCTTATGTTCGCTGACGATCTTCTTTTGTTTGGGGAGGCCACGGAGAAGCAGATATCTTTGATGATGCTTTGTCTTGACATATTTTGTCGGACGTCTGGTGCTAAGGTTAGTAAGGAGAAATCCTCTATTTTCTTTTCTAAAAAGGTGCCTTCTATGATGAGAAGGAGGATCCAGGATATCTCGGGCATGCATGTTTCTACTGAAATTGGGAGATATTTGGGTTTTCCTTTGACTAGAAAGAGAAAGCCTACCGATAACTTCCAATTCATTGTTGATAGAGTTAGATCCAAGTTATCTGCTTGGAAGGCTAATTGCCTCTCTGTTGCTGGTCGTATTACTTTAGCTAAATCTGTTATTAGCTCTTGCCCTCTTTATCCTATGCAAGTGGCAAAAGTTCCTGTCTCTATCTGCAAGGAAGTTGAAAAGATTCAACGTAACTTCATTTGGGGTTCTGAGAATGGTAAGGGTTTTCATCCGGTATGTTGGGAAACTATTACTCTTCCTAAATCTCATGGTGGTCTTGGTTTTAGGAAGCTCCAGTCGATGAATCGTGCCTTTGGCGCTAAGCTAGCCTGGAACCTTCTTAGAGGATCTTCTGGGTTATGGATTGAAGTTTTACAGAATAAATATATGATTAGAAGCGAACAAAGCCTGTTTAACTGTCTTCATGGAGACTCTAGTCTTTGGCATTTTATCTGTGAACAGCAGGATCTGGTTGAGAAAGGTATTGCTTGGCAGGTGAGGAATGGGAGTATGGTGAGTTTCTTCTCTGATGTCTGGTTGTTCCCGGGTAGGACTATTGATGGCATGTGCTATAGACCCCTCTTGGAAGAGGAGGTTGGCTCCAAAGTTGCTGATTGGGTAGTCGATGGAAGATGGGACTACCAACGTCTGGCTAATCTGGTTAGGAGTGAGGTCATTTTTAATCTTAACAATTCAATTCCTCCTAAACCAGATGCAGGTAACGATGTTATGACCTGGGCCTTTACGGCCAATGGAGTTTTCACGGTTAAAAGTGCTTATTTCTCTATTGAATCCATCCCCTCTAATAGATACAGCCCAATGTATAAGCAGATCTGGAAGTGGAGAGGTGCGGAGAGGATAAGGATTTTCCTTTGGAAGACCTTCCATGATAGGCTTCCGACGAATTGCTGGAGGAGTAAATGGTCTAATGTGTCGCCTTTATGCCCTTATTGTCACGAGGATGAGGAGAGCATTCTTCATGTGCTTCGCGATTGTCGGTATGCTAAGGATATTTGGTTTAAATCTGTTCATGCTTCTCACTTGGCTACCTTTTTTTCTTGTCCTTTGCAGGATTGGGTTGCTATGAACCTGGGGAGGAGATTGGGAGTTGGGTTTGGCTCTAACTGGAACCAATTCTGGGGTGTTGCTTGTTGGTGTTTGTGGAATTGGAGGAATAAAGATATCTTTGATAGCATCTTTACTAAGCCTCCTGACCCTTTTTTCGTTATCATCTCTTCTTGGAAGCTCTATGTCCAATGTTTCGATAGTGGCAATTTGCATGCTGATACTGAGTGTTTTCAGGATCATAGATGGAGGCCACCGGATAGAGGATGGGCTAAAGTTAATGTGGATGGTGTTGTGGCGCAGATGTCCCGAAGGGCGGGTTGTGGTGGTGTCATTAGAGACCATCTTAGCTCCTGGATTGTGGGTTTCGCCAAGCCTTTGGGCTTTTGTGAGGCCCATGTTGCTGAGGCGTGGGCTATTTACAGAGGTCTTCAGTTAGCCTTTGATTACGGTTTTAAAAGGATCATCATTGAATCTGACGTCAAGCTGTTAGTTGACATGCTTAATACTGATGGTAATGCGGATAACTTCAGGCTTTTGATCACTGACATCAGGAGTCTTATTCAAAGAGATTGGACTGTTATCATTCAGTATGTGCCTAGGGAGCTCAACCGTCTGGCAGATGCGCTTGCTCGAGAGGCTATCTCCTTCTTTATGATTTATTACTCGTGCACGCTTCACTTACAGGCTGTGTGCTCGAATGACGTTTTGGGATCTATTCCCCTTGATGTGTACTCTCTTTAGTTTTCTTTGAGCTTTTGTTCTCTTTTATATAAAAAAAAAAAAAAAAAGCGCTCAGGAGGGGAATTTCGAGGACGCGTTTTTATGCTCCGACACGCGGTGTCACTGGTTAGCTACAACTACAAAGCTTCTCTAAATCCAACTGCTATACCGCAGATCTGCGTTTTTCTGCGTCGACGCCGTGAAATTCGAAACCACACCACAATGGTCGGCCCCTCCGGCTCCCTCTCAGGCAGAGCACCCATCACCCACGTCATCTTCGACATGGATGGTCTCCTGCTCGGTAATTCATCTGTAACCAATTTGATATTGAATTCCGTTTTACTCTGATTTATTTCGTATAACATTCTCCCTTGCCAAATTGGACTTCCCATGTCATCAAACTATCATTTTGTTCCAGTTTTAGATTCTGTACTTCGAGGGCTAAACACTAAGATGCATATATTGCTAAAATTAACGAACAAAGTTCCTCATGCTACCCAACATCTCATGAATGGCCTCTGTCCAATGATTTAGCTTCAATCTTCAGGGAATGC
>JANTPZ010096464.1:0-10522 GCA_025593235.1 Vachellia pachyceras | reverse complement strand
ATTGTACCTGCTCTTTCCACTAATTTCTAATGGTCAGTATTAATGTATAATACATTGATACAAGATCTCTAACAAATTGCACTACGTACGTACTCATCAATAGTTGACAATTAACAACGTTATTTATTTTAGAATTTTTAATTGAAAATATGTCCTATTTATTCTTTTTTAATTGTGTTGTTATAAAATATAACTAAACATGGGTGACGTATATATGATGTGGTCTTTTCTGATTCTATTAATAGTACACTGATATCATTTTCCATCATCAGTCCCATTGGATGACAATAATCTTTCTCAGGAATAAAATTATGCCTTGTTTCGTATGTTGAGGCTGAAAAAGTGGAAATGGAATCGATATTTTGAGTTATTTGGTGCCATGGAATCCACTTTTCCGTACAGTCCACCTCCATAAAAATGATGGAAGTAAATTCCATCTACCCCAAGAAACTATTGCTACGTTTGGTAGCATGGAATCAAGAGGGTGGAAGTGGAATTGGGGTGTGAACCCAAAATTAAACTTGTTTGGTTGGTGAGAACTGGGTTCTATGGAATTGAGAATTCCATCAAACGATGGAAATGCCACTTCCATATGCTTTGGGTAGGAACTCAGTTTCAGCTTGCTGGAACTGACACCTTCTCCATTTTGCCCTCTCCTGAGCTCGTGTCCTCCGGCCCCCCCGACGATCTTGTTCTTGAAGAGCTCGCGTCCTTCGGCAACGGCTAGCTGGTGGCGGTGACGGAAGATGATGGCACGACGGAGGTCTGAGAGCTTCGATCTGCGACGACAACGATTGATGCGGGTCGAAAGAGCTTTGACCTTCCATCTGAGAGCTTCGATCTGTGACAACTACGAGCTTCGATCTGCGATGACTACGAGCTTTGGTGTTCCATGTGCGACGACAACGACGACGACGAGCTTCGATCTTCCATGTGCGACGACGAGCTTCGATCTTCCATGTGAGACGACAATGGAGGTCGGAAGAGATCTTCCATGTGAGACGACGACGCAGGTCAGAAGAGACGACGACGAGCTGGCGAGGGAGGAGAAGGATTTTTGTGGGGAGGAAGAGTTTTTTTTAAAGGGTATATTAGTATTTTTACATTATAAATATAAATATTAAATTAAAGTAATACCCTCTTTTTCCAGCATACCAAACATACTTTTAATCCCACTTCCACTTCCAATTCCAATTCCATCAAAATCAGTTCCGCGTATCAAACGGGGCATATGTTCCAGTGAGGGCATGATCATATTACCCTTCATCAACTATCAAGGATGCCAATGAGGACAGCGGAAGACACCTGTGAGCAAGATGGAAGACAATGATGAGTCCGGTAAAGATGGCGATTGATGGCTTTGACTGCACCAGCGATCTGCAACGTGGTTGGCTGCACTAGTGACGTCGACAACCCACCTCCGCCAACGAAGACGACACTTTTTCCACCAGCAACGGTGATGCTCACTGCTAATGGACTCAATGGTGGACTGCTATGACTCTTGGAAGACCACGATGACTTGTCTCCACCACCAGTGATAAACCTCAATATTTGATATATGTTATTACCTAAACTTAGTCTATTATTGGGTCTAATTAAATAATTATTATGTAAAAGGGTAATTATATCAATTTTAGGATTTTTGAATTATTTTGGTTGTTAGATGAATTTGTACTAGGAACTTGTTAATTATCTATTGGAGATTCTATTAGTTTTTTCTTTTTGTGCAGATTAAAAAGAAAAGAAAAGATAGAGGAGGCACACTCATCATCCACACATTCATCTTGGATGCATATACTCATTGGGCCAAATGATACAGCCAACACACCTAAAACCCATTCACCCACCTCCAGCGTCCATTCACGAGAGGGGCACAAAAAGAGCCACGAACTGGAAAGCCCAAGAGGGAATCATGAGATCACACAAGCATGAATTCATGAATTGGAAGAGAAGCCAAAGGAGCTTGGCACAGATGGTAAGGAATGGATCCAACTCCCACAAGGAGGTGGGTTCGATTCCCTCTGCCGTCGTGAGGACTCCTTTGGTAGGCGATCTCGTAAGTCCCTTGTAAGTGCTCAAAGAACCCTGGGGTCAGGCCTTGGCCTTGGTGGGGTACCGGTGCCGAACCCACCTAAACTTGTTTGTATCAAAAAAATGAATTGGAAGAGAAGCCTGGGAGCAATCAGCCGCCACCTGGGAGCAATCATCCAATTTTGGATCCCATTCCAAAACTGGCCGGCTCCATTCATTTTCCTGGACGCAACACATTAACGCCGCCGCCAAGCTTCATTATTCATCATTTCTCACTGCCACTGCATCTCCATTTGGCGCCGTCACACATCTGCTTCTTCGAAGATACTCCATTCAGCCACCACCTGGAAATAGCCACGCCTTGGACTCTCTCTTTCATCCATGAGGTCGCAGCTGCCACACGCATATCATCCATTTGTCCACCTCCTTTCCAGATTCACGAGCGGCGCACAAACAGAATCATCCATTCATCATCTACTCATTCACAACCACGCCAGCACCATCGCAAGCTCCTGGAGATCTTGAACTCCCATACGCACACGCAAACCTCGCCTGGAGAGACCACACTGCCGACGCCAGCTGTTCTGTTTGCTTCGCTCATTCATCATCTTCCTCTGTTCGTGTTGCATCCTCATGGCCATGGGAATTGAGGATTTCAGTGGGATTAATTCTTCAACAATGAGCGGCTAATTGCATTGTTCAACGGTGATGATAAAGCTAACCGTAGTTCTTGAGCAGTCAAGGGAGTTCTCTAAATTTTAATTTCACTTTCCAATTTTTTGTATGTGTAAATTGTAATTCTAAGTTGCTAGAGGTTATAATTTATGTGTATGAAAGATGATTACTATCGGTTGATGTAATTATGATTGTGATACTTGTGTTAGATTGGTACTTTGGATTGTGATTGGACTATATCTCTATTGTTATTCAATTGCTTTCCTTTATTCTCTTGAAATCAATTAATTTGCTAGGTTTCTAGGAATTAGTTGGAGGTAAAGAGGATCTTTTATAAATCTAACATGAGCTAAGCACTAAAGATATTCCTAATTGATTAATTGAGTCTAGGTTTAGATTATTTTAAAAGGTTAGGAATATTGATTAGTAAGGGTCCTTGCTAGTCCTTGTGCTTAGTTAAAAGGAGAATTCAATTTAAAAATTGGACAATGAAGGTTAGTGGATTCAATCACCTAGGACATTCATTTTATAGAATTTAAATTCATTCATTTAGTTTAATTAGATAAAAAACATTTGATACTTCTTGGTTAATTTGTTATTTACGCTTGATTATTAGTAATTCAATTTAGGTTTCACGTAGAGATCGACCTAGATTAATTCCATTATATTCCATTTTAACTTAGTTTTATTTGATAGCCCTACGACTAGGCTTATCAAGCAGCTATTTATCATCTCCTTCCTCCTTTGATCTTCGATCTAAAAAGCGTTTGGCTGCACCAGCGACAGCGACACTCACTGCTCATAGACCCATATAAGTGTTTGCGATCTTTATTTTTGGTTAAAATCATTGGGTTTGGGATGGATATGAGAGCATGAATACGATTCCTTTGATTCACAGACTCAACCATAATTTGTGTATTTATATTGATTTTTTTAGTTGAGTTTGAATTTGGATTAGTTTAGGCAATTAATTTTCTTTGCAACCAGAAAGTGGTGGCTTTGAATGCAAGGGAAGGGGATGGGATTTTTTTATAGTTAAAGGTATTTTAGCATTTTCATATTATAAATATATATTTTAATTAAAAATTATTTCTCACATCTTTTAACCTAATTTCAAAACTCATTCTACCTCTACTTTCAACTTTCAGTTCCAATTCCTTCAAAAACTCTTCCGCACATCAAACGGGGCATTAGAATTCAAGCGCATGAGAGACATTCTCACATCATCATGTGCGTTGAAACTTTGAACAATATGGAACAAACATTATATTGCTTCATGTCCTTAACATATAAACCATATGATTTTTCTATAAGATTAAAAAAACTAAATAAATTATGTAATTACAACATATATTATGAAATATTTATGTTTATTATTAGATTACATATATATATATGTTTATGAGTGAAACAAATTAATTTTAAGAAAAATGATAAATATATCAGTTAATTAGCTTTGTCAACCTAAAAAAAAATCAATTGAATTTTATATCAAGGATAAGAAGTAGAAATATTTAAGAGGTGCAACCAAAACAAACTTGCAAAATAGTTATCAGTTCATTCATATAATGAAGTACTACATCTTTTTCTTAATATAAATACTAATTGACTTTTGTTGGGTAGATTAAGAAAGTCAAATACACTATTTAAAAGTATTTATTTATGTATATAATTAGGTTATATATTAGTTTATAAATCATACAAATTAGTTTGGAGAAAAATAATAAATATGGATGTAACTGACTCTTATATTAATGACTCAAGGTAGTATAAATTAACTAGTTTTCTTAATTTCCATAGATTAGCTATCTAATTCATACATTAAGGATTGGCAGATTCGAATACATATTAATTTTTAGGACAAATGTTTAAAAATGCCCTTTATATTTTGTGAAAGGGATATCTAGCACCATAAACAATTTTTGGGTGCAAAAATGCAAACAATGATTTAAAAATGGGTCTAAAATATCAAAGACATTAACATTGATTAATACCGTTAAATTATTTTTTTAAAATTCATCTTGGCCACATCTTATTTTAAGGTTAGTAGTTTGGAGTTAGAAAACAAATTTTTTTCACTATCTCAAACTTTTATGTAAACAACCTCTAGAGTTCAATTTTTTATGAGGATTCCAAAAATTAAGAGTATATTTCAAAATTAATCTGTTAATGCATGAAAACCTACATCTTATTTTACGGCTAGTTTATGTTCAGATGAATAAAAGTTTTTCAATTTATCAGAATTGCACATAAACAACCTTTGTGATTCAATTTTTCATGAAGATTTTAGAGATCGTGATTATTTTAAAAAATTTATCCATTTGGGGTTAGAAAGGTCACATCTTATTTTAGATCTAGTTAGAGTTAAAAGAATAAATAAATTTTGTTATATCATAATTGTTAGGAAACAATCTCTATAGTTCAATATTTATGAGGATTCTAAAAATCAAAATTATTTTTTAAAATTCATTCATTTGAAGCGAGAAAGACCAACATTTTATTTATGGGCTAGTCAGAAAATGAAAAATTTCACTGTACCATAATTTTGTATAAGCAACCTCTAAAGTTTTAACTTTCTCGAGGATTACAGAAATCAATATTATTTTTTAAAATTTATTCATTTGGTGGCAAAAACATCAGATAAAAGATTAAGCATTTCAGTTCCATCACTAAGCATTTGGTGACATTTTATGCCCGTTTTTAATCATTGTGGGTGCATTTTTACATAAAAAAATTGTTTATAGTGCCATATACTCCTTTTGCAAAAGATAAAGAATATTTTAAACCTTTACCCTAATTTTTAATTTTTTCGGTTTCATCCTATTAATTATCTACTAAATAAGATGTTACTATTCATTATCAGAAAAATGTCATTTAGCGACGGAAAAATCAATCGCTAAAAGGCTAATTTCCATTGAAAAATTATCATTTAGCGACAGAAAAGATTAACGACCCTCATTTTAACGATGAAAAATAGTCATTTAGTGACGGATTGTCATTTGTGATTTTAGATTTGGGATCTTATATAACCAGCTTGTGGGTGACCATGGACCCCAAGAGATGTTCTCTGTTCTGTTGTGTTTCTGTCAAAGTGAAACCCTTTTTCTTCTTCTTCGAGATAACGCACCGTTTAATCCAACTTCGAGATTCCAATCCAAGACAGATCTAGAGAGAGAGAATTTTTGTATCCTTTTTTATGGAATCAAATCAAAGTTTATTGGGAGAAAGAGAAACAGAAGTCGACAAGTGTCCTAACACCTGTACAATAGAGAACACATGCAAAACACAGTCACTTGACACGTATCTTTCACCACAACCTCTATAAATCATAGCTTCAACCCAATCCTCTCTTCACACTTCTACTCAACCCCCATATAGAGCCTCTCGTGAAGCAATAACAACAACCGGCTGGTACGTGTGTATATATACTCAATCGGTTCGTTCATATTCTGTGTTGCTCACCATATCATTTAAGTTGCAATATTTTGGTGAAGTAGTGGGTTTTGAAGCTTGAAGGTTGAAGGAAGAAGAAAGGATGGCTACAGTGGGAAGGAACATAGCAGCTCCATTACTGTTCCTGAACTTGATCATGTACTTTATTGTGCTTGGCTTCTCCAGTTGGTGCCTCAACAGGTTCATCAATGGCCAAACCTACCACCCCAGTAATTAACTTCTCTCTCTCTCTCTCTCTCTCTCTCTCTGAGAATTAACTTTGAAAATGTTCTGGTATGTTTGTGTATATATATGACAAGAGTTTAATAATGACTTGTTATTTTAGGTTTCGGAGGGAATGGGGCAACGATGTTCTTCTTGACGTTCGCGTTGCTGGCGTCAGTGTTGGGGATAGTGTCGAAGTTCATAGGAGGGAACCATCTGAGGACTTGGAGGAATGATAGCTTAGCAGGAGCTGGAGCTTCTTCCATCATCGCGTGGGCTGTCACTGCCTTAGCCTTTGGGTAAATCTAATTCCAACAATCGATATAATATACACAGTTCACTTCTTTTCCAAGAGATCAAAAGACTCTAATAAATAAATTATTTATAAATTCATTAACATCTAAAAGAAGTTAAACAAGGCATTATATCATTTAGTTTTCATGAATTTTCTCTCCATTTTATTCTATGAGATGGTTCAACTACTTCCCATTCCACCACAAATTAGATCTTATATTAAGGATATCAATCAAACTGCAATACAAGTTAGACTTTATACATATTTCTTTTCACATATACACACACTACCTCCGGTTGGAGGATTATGGGGAAAATAGATATGCAGAGATTGATTCATTCAAAACGAAGAAGTTGACTTTATATGTTAAGATTTATATTTGAGTATGGTTTTTAAAGAGTGCGTGTGAAACTTTCAGGTTGGCGTGTAAGCAGATAAACATAGGAGGGCACAGAGGATGGAGGCTGAGGGTAGTGGAGGCTTTCATTATAATCCTCACATTCACACAGCTTCTCTATTCCATCCTCATCCACGCCGGACTCTACAGCAGCAAGTACGGCCCTGGCTACCGTGACACCGACGACTACGGCGTCGGCGGGGACCACATGCATAAGGGTGCAAATGTTCCTGTTTCTGGGACTCGTGTCTGATATACGTTTCTTTTTGTTGTGTTCCATTTTCTAACATGTTAACTAGATATGGAATATCATCAGGTTCTTCTTCTTCTTCCAGTTAATTTGTTTCTGTTGGTGGGACTGTGTCCTCTATCAGTTTGTTTGTTGTAGCTTTTGAGTTTCGTTTTGGGGTTGTTATTGGAATGATGATGCCTTTGAAGGGTTATTAATGTGTCACTTTTGTAGCAAAAGGCATCCAATCTTTGTATATGTTAATGGAAACAATTGCTTTATATTTTGTCTTCCCTTCTTTGGCCCTGATCTTAGCCCTAAAATATATACACACAGGAGAAGAGTAACAGAGTATATATTTACTAAGGCATTGAAGAATTATTAAAATAATATAATGTAATTAAAGTATAAAATATGTTTGTATATGATCTGAAAAAATATCTTAGCCCTAAAATATATATACACACAAGAGAAGAATAACTGAATATATTTACTGAGGCATTGAAGAATCAATAAAATAATATAATTTTAATTAAATTATAAAATATATTTGTATATGATCTGAAAAAAGTCGTATTTAAATAATATAAAAGTATTTATCCTTGTTAAAATAGAAAACATTTATGCATAAACCATACTCGGCAAAAATATATATATATATATATACATAAATAAATTTCTTATTATTTCTTGTTGATTCAAGACCGGTTCAAACAAAATCGTTTAATTTCTTTGCGAATATTTTAGTATAATTTATATTTTAATATCCCAAAATACAGAAAAAAGTAATTAATGGAAATGTATAAAATGTTATCTTATTTTTTTTTTGAAAGAATGGTCATATTTCCATGATAGACAGATTTTATATCATTAGTTTTTTTATAGATATATATAATTAGTTTTAGAAAGCGTGTTAGCCCTCTTTATCTATAATATTGATTAGAGAAAAATCAGTTCACCTCCAAAATTAAAACTCACCACTCAAATCGTATTTTTATATGATATATATTGCTATATTAGATAAGCATAGTGGATGGTGTTAGGAATTGCAATAATTATTTTAAGTCAATTGAGTTTTTTTAATCAATTTTTGGTACTTCTTAAATCATTTTGAAAAAAAATAAGGCACTGTGTGTGTATGTGGATGTATGTGTCCACCTACATTCAACACTTGTTCAAGAAATATAGTTTTAAAAATAAATAATCGTTTGGGAAGTTTGAAATAACTTAAAAATAAATATATTAACTTGAAAATTAAAATGATTACGAAAAGGCAAATGAGAGTTCATATTTACGATCATTTGGCTCCAAGACCTATGTTTAATTTTAAGCGTTTTCACTTGAGATTTTTCTATTAAATTCATCACAAATTTAAATCAAATTTTCAAGACTGCCATAGAATATTAATTCTTAATAAAATAAAAAATAGTCTGTCTTATAATATTTATAGGCAACAAAGACTTGTGCTAATATACTCCCTATGTGTACCATTCTCTTCCAAGGGACCAAAAATAAATGCAAAACTGGAAGTGAAGGATAAAACCAAAAAATTAAGGGACGATTGCATTTATGGGCCTATTATAAAAACCCAAGGCCCACTTGACTGTTATTGGCCCCAGTAAGATAAATTGGACCCAAATTGGGCCCATAACAAATTCAAAAACTTATATCTCAGACCATTAGTTAAAGTTTGATCCACACGAATTTGGGTAACAAATGGCATTGACTCTTTACATTTTACTTGATCAAGCTTTTAACTTTGACAAGGGCTAATCTTTTTCACTAGATCCAACTCTTGTTAGTAAGCTTTGAGCTACTAAATAAAGCTTCTTAGGCTTCTCACATCCTTTTGATCCATGATTAAAGATCCAAATTGGATCGGACTGATCGATTAATTGAAGAAATACTTATACACTTCCGAAGTGCCATGTCACTCATGTTATATCCAATGAAAATTTATGGATATCATATCCACATAAAAGGGTAGATAAAATATTTTCGTTTAACAAAGTATGAATAACGTGACACTCCAAGAATATGTAAGTATTTCTCAGATTGATTGAATTGTCAACCAGACTTGTTAGCGTTTTAGTTTGAATAAAAAAAAAATTTCTGATTGAACATGATTGGGCTTTAGTTTAGTCGCCATTGAGTCAACATTTTGAATTAAATCAGGAATTGGAATGATATTTAAAACAAAATGGATGGGTTTTGGGACTAATAGAAAAAATGTTGAAAATTTAAAAAATCTGCAAAAAAGTTGACCTTCTCAAAAAGCTAAATATATTTTCAGACCATTGTTAGCCGTAAGTGTTATTTTGTTGAAAACTTCATATATTATGGTATTATTATGTTGACAATTAAACATATTGTGAACTTATTTGATACATATAATTTTATATTCATAGAGTTACATTTTATTAAATTCTTATTTAATCATCATGTCATTAGTGCAATCCCTTGTCTAATCGGTTGAACTATAAAAGCTGAGACCTATTGGCCATTACAGTTTAATGCCTTGTGAAGCTTTTAAAATGTTATCTCATTAATTTAATATGCTTTTTAACATATTTTACCTCTCTAAATATGATGAAAGAAAAAAAATTAGGAGCTATGATAAAGTTTTATCTCATAGATTTTATAATTATAAAATATATTAATATTAAATATAGTATGTATGTTATATTATATACAATGTATGTTCCTCTGGTAAAAAAGAAAGTATGTTCCATTATTGTAAGAGTGAAAGTGTGCCTGTGAAACAATGAAAGTGTTATCTGTGCAAAGAGATGGGCACAAAAAGGGTTTAAATGTAAAACTGCTCACGATTTTTTTTGTTAAAAATGCACATAATATTGTTTACTTTTTAAGGTGGAAAAATATACGATGTTAGATTAAACATTTTTGTTCATATTTTAAAGGTTCATGAGTATTTTTGTATCTTTGAAAAATATAGTAACCTGAAAATATAGTAGCAGCAGCAGTAGCAACGGTAAAAGTAATTTGAAAAACTGTGAAGGGCAGCATTGGAATATTCCCAAAAACCCATTAGACTTTGGCCGACTATTTCTCTCCCCCGAGGAGAGCAATTTTTGAGGGGAGGAGAGCACAACACAAAACTTTTAATCTCCCTTCCCTTTATTTTTCCCAACCAAATACATTATGATAATAGTTCATTTGGTTGATAAGGAGTTTATTTAAAAACCATAAGATTGGAATTCAAATCTGCTACCGATGT
>JANTPZ010096463.1:0-22210 GCA_025593235.1 Vachellia pachyceras | reverse complement strand
GTGGGTAATAAATAACAGTAGATCCAAGCAAACCTGCAGACAAGCATAACCCCAGTCCACAGCAGCAAAGGCTGAACATAAGACGTCATAATATAACATGAACTACTTTTCTTCCAACTATTATCATTCCTCTGCAAAAATTAATCAGTTATAGTATCAGTGCTCAATCAGATTTAGACAAAATCATGGATAATTGATAAGAATAGATGGTAGCTACTTGGAGAAATATAATCCTGCACAGACGCATAAGAGGTTCAAGACCACAAACAGCAAAGGCAATGACACCAAGGGCAGGGACCAACTGAGTAGTGACAGGGCTTCCTTGCAATGCATCATATGAGCTGCATCGTACATTTAAGAATAATCAGTTTGATGGAGATAATATATTCAATGATACTGAGGCAAAAAGGCAGAAGATGCAACAAGAACAGCACTTTAATAACCCCAGCTGATATGAACTTTTTAACAATTACACATACAAGTTCATCTACTAATCAAATTAGATTCTCAGTCCAGTAACTGCCAAATTTCTACTGATCCTAAAGGGAAAGAGAGAAACATGTTCCAGCAAGGGTACCGACAGATATCTCTAATACAAGCTATTAAACAGGTCGATAAGCATCAGGAGGCACAGAACTAAGTATGCATTAGTAGTGTGGCAACACAATATTACTGACAACAAAGCAGTGCTTGGAGAGAATAATCAAAATCAAAGAGAACAAGATATCAAAGAAAGTATGCGACAAAAGACATTTTCATATTTTATACACTACAGTTATGTTCATGGAAGTCATGATACATGCCAAAAATACCCATTACATAAGCATGATTCCATATATTTATAGTACTAGTTATAGGAATAAGAAAGTAAAAGGTACATATCTAAACAAACTTAAATTTTATTTTCCAATGATAGAGAGTGATGTCATGGAATTCATATTCATATATGCAGGGGCATGTCAATGATTTATCAAAACTTTCCACGGCAGAGGAGAGTGAGAGAGAAGGAGACCTTTTCAAGATAACAGAAGCAGATTTCGTTAATGGGGTCCAACCCCCTCCGCCTGGTGTTAATATGGAACGGCACAATAAAAAATTACATCTGGTAGGAGCAGGTCTTAGTGGGGCATGTACTTTACTTAAAAGATGGAGAGCTGAAGAATCACGCCTCTGTTAACACATACAATGAATCCAATTCCAACACATAAGTACAAAACAATATCTATACAGAAAGAGCAATACAAATGAAACTGACACGAAATAGCAATTCTGGCGAATAAATAGCAACATGACAGCAGGTACATCCAACAAATACTAGAGACTGGAAAGAGTAGAATTTTTAATCCATGAAACTGAAAATCATACCAAACCATGCGGCAAAAGATTGATGGTAACCCATCGACCAACTCCCGTTGGTTTCTGTCAAGAACGACGGAAATGAAAATCAGAATTCTAAGATCTAAATTCCAAACTGACAATAAAAGTGGAAAACTTCGTATATTTCCTAGAGGAATCAAATGACAGCATACATGATGAACACTGCAACATCCACTATTATCATAGGCCTTAATGTCGTGACACAGCTGCATCGAACCTACACAGGCCATTATTGAAATGAAGTAGGAGGTCAGGCAATGAGCACAGTATCATATCTCGTATCAAAACCAGTAGATCCTTTTAACCCAAAGCTAGTGTATGTTAAATTAACCAGGAAGAGAGAGAATAATGGCATTAGCACGAGACGTAAGTACATTAATTGATTGCAAGCGTTTTTCATCTTTTGAAAACGAAAATAATAAGAAAATGTAATTTCTGATCTCAACAGTTTCACAGCAACTGAACTAACCTAAGTGATTTTGCAATTGCATTAAAAAAAGAAAACCCTAAGTTAATACAACATAGCTCATAAAATTCGGGGCAGAATCCATAAATCATCCATCAGCACGTCACTCGGCAGTCCTAAAGAACTCTTCGAGAAATATACACATAGAAAAATAGAAAGTCGTGTTTGATTAAAAAAAAATGAAGCACTGGCTTTCAAAGTTAGAAGGAAAAACCTGATTGTTACTGGAATTCCCAAGTTCCTGGAAATTGAATAAATTTCCTGGGCAAGCTACTCCCAGGGAGTTATGTACAGATGCTGCGAGAAGGGGAAAAATTATAAACAAAAGAGGAAGGAAGAAGGTGCTTGCGTCGCAGCGAGAAATGGTGGCGAAATTTCCGAATGATTTATCTGTAATGGCCTCTGATATTTTAGAGTGGTGAGGAGGTAAAGCATGAGCCCTCCTTCTAACCTGCGCCAATTCGCGAGTTTATTCTGCGTGGTCCAATCAAAACGCAGGATTTCGGATTGATTAGTGTTACCCGCGAATGGCGAAGTTGTGGTTTTTTTTTATTTTTTCTTTTTCCCATATCTAAGGGAGTCGTGGATTTATGTGGCGCCCAGAAGATGATAGCTAGCGTCCACGGCATGCGTGTCTTGCGCCTCCACCTTTCCTTTCAACTTTTTATGTTGGAATATAATAATGTAACCCTGGTAAAATGCATTTTTAAAATGTGATATATAATTTAAAAAATGAATGGATAAAAAGGATTTTATCTTGATTTGCTGTGTAGATATATTTTTATAACATTAAAATAAATAGCTAATATATATAAAAATTGAAAAGGGAAATAGAAAAATCCCAGTCAAAAGAGAGGGATGAAGGAAGTAGAAAAATCTCAGCCTGAATTAAGGATGATGGAGCGCGCGAATAGCAAGGTAAGGTGTCCCGATCAGTCACGTGCAATAATTCTTAGAAGAAATTTGTGACGTCACTTTTTTAGTTTTAAATTTTAATGAACAAATCGTAATAATTAAGAGTGATTTTCTTAGTAATAAAACGGCATCAAATTACATAATTTTTATCTCATAATCTGAAACATAACATGCATCGTTTCTGATTTTTTTTGGTGACAACCAGGCATCGTTTCATTTTTGTGTGAATGAACTGCTCTACGGTATCATATTTTATTATACAATACACAATGGGCTTTTTTGGTAAGTTTATTGGGGAACGGACATAAATTCCGAGATAAATATGTGAAAGAAATTTTATTTCGGTAAGCACATGAATGTCTTTTGGATGCCCAAACGGACTATTCAAACAAGCCTAATATGGTTTATTATAATTTATTCCATTTACCAGCTTGTGTTTGTGCATGATTGAGCATTCTTTTCCCTTAAAAAACAGTTCTTTTAGAGAGCCGTATTACTTATGAAATCATGTAAATATTTTTAAAAGATGATCGTTAATAAATAAAAGGATTAGTATCACACTCTTCTGTCACACTAAGAGCTTGTTTGGTTTCACTTTCCAGAATCTAAATTTGGTTTTAAAATATATGTTTTACCTCAAAATCTAGGGTTTGTCGAACTACTCACATTTTTTTGAAAAAGCTATTTTCGATATAAAACCTTGGTTTGAAACATCTGTTTTGAAAAAGTTATTTTCTTGTCAAATTACATCATTTCTTCCAATAAATTTTCTAGTTCATACTTTTTCTTTCATCTTTCCTACATACTTTTTACCTTGAAATCCGTAAAAGCCAAAACGTCCCAAACAGGAGCACCTTTTCAAAATTTAGGTTTTGCATTAGAATCTGTAAAAGCTGCTATTCAAAACTTAAGTTTTACTTCAAAATCCGTAAAAGTTATTCAAGAAAACTTCTAAACAAGCCTTAAGTGCATATTTGGCAATGCATTCCTAATCGTTGCACTTAAATCGATACAAAAGTTCTTTCACATGCTTATATTAAAATCCGTAAAATCATTTTTCTAACGTACTCTCAAACACGCATTAAAAGCTAGCTTAGTGCGCTTCAAGAGATACATAGATTAATTATTTTTAAAAGCAACCGTTTTTAGCCAATGAACCACTGCTACCAGCTATTAATTTAACATGATCGAAAACTCTGCCTTAAAATCATTATTTGGAAGCCTTGCATGCCTGAGTACCGATGCAGTGATCCACGCAGATTAATGAATTAGATTCAAAAAAGTGTTTAGTCTATATATATTTCAATTTTTAAACTTTAATTTACTATAGTTACAGTGAAAAGGTAAAATGTATATTAAAAAATTAAATAAATTATTTAAAGATATGCATCTCTAGATTATATATCAATTTATAAATTAAGTAAATTATTTAAAAAAATTAATATAAAACTTTAAAATAATATATTTAACTTATAATTTTTTTTAAAAAAATATATAATAACCTCGGTGTTACTAATTTTTTGCTGGTAATAATTATAATTATTGCTTATTAATTTACTATGCTAGTCCCCATATCCTGCCCTTCGCTGCCCTCGCAGAAAATTTGAATCAATCTCTTCCCTCCAGAGGCTTCAATTACGCCGACCGGTGTACATTGCTCACGACCATTCCTTGGGAGTTGCACTTCCGGCATAAGAATCGTATGCTCTCGGAAGTTCATCTTGCCAATTTGCCCCTCTTTCCTTGGATCGTTTCAGTTTTCGAATTACACTTCCAAACCACTCTTCCGTTTTCCCTGTCGCTGGGACCACGATGCAGAAGGCGAATCGCCGATCCAAGCAGTCGAGTCCAGTCGAAACCTCTCCAAATGAAAGGCAACAATACGAGGAGAGGATTCGCGAGCTCGAACGACAAAATAAAGCGTATCAGGTCGGTGTATTTTTTCATCAATCTAGACTTTTTTTTGTGACCTGAATGATGATCCAATTGCTTGCTAAGATGATGTTGAAAAAGAATTAGAAGTGTTCGACTCTTCTTTCCGATTTGTCAGATGGAGATCGAGGAACTGAGGCAACATGCAGACGGTTCATCTGCTCCGAACAACGGGTTAGAAAAGCTTAAACAAGACTATCTTCAAAAGCTGAATGCACTTGAACTGCAGGTGAGCATTTGTTCCGACAATGAAAATGAGTCTGATAATTGAACCATGGTTTGTTACAGTATGCGCTATTACAGGCTGCAGAGTTGAAAAAGAAACTGAACTCGCAGTCCCAATTCTCAACCCAAAGGAAAAGAGTTGATGATGCAACAAAGCAGTCCCAATTTGAGATGCAGTGTTTAAAGGCTCAGAAGGTGCCATGTTTATGTGGATCGACATATGTTATAGGAGTTACTTTAGTCTTTCTCCATCTCTCTTTTGCTCTGAGTACTGACGTTTGAGTTCATACATAGGTTCAACTGCAATGTAAGATGAAGCTAGAGTCTATGCAATCTAGATTATGCAAGGCCTCACTGGAAAAAGAAGTTCTTCAGGTAATGATCACGTAGGTAAAGAAAAAAATGTTTTGGAAAACCACCTAGGAGTTGCATCCACTATCTACAATTATAGCAAGACTCTAATGAAAATTCCCCCCTGCATCGTCAGCTTAAAAAAGAGAAAAGAAAGAGTGATCATGAGGTCCAGAAGTTGCTGGCTTCAAATCTGAGACTTAAAATGGTTGGTCTATGAACTTTTCAAATGTTTCCCTCTCTAATCACTGTGGTTGTTGCTAATTATTATTCTTAAAGCTTCCACTTCCCCTTGAGTTGTCAGGTACTGCAACGCAAGACACAAGAAGCTTCTGTGGCTACTAAACGGCTAAGGGAGATGATACAATCTCGAAAGGCTATATCAAACAGGGTAGCTGGTTAGAAGACCAATACTCAGTTTCCCATTCTTAAGACTTCACCCCCCCTCCCCAAAAAAAAATTTCCAAAAATACGGTTCTACCCTCTAATTAGAAATTACTTCTTTTGTTTGGTTCTCATTTAGGCGTCACGAAAGTCAATGATCGGATTCAGGTATTTCACATACCCAACAAAAATTGCCATAATATTTTGTATATATTATATAAATTTGTTGCGATCTGTTGCTTATGAACTGTGTCAGCTCTTCTTTCTGGCTGTGAGCTAAGCCTATTACAGGAGAGATACTGGTACATGGCACGGGAAAACTTTATAGTTTCACGTTAAACTCTAAGATATCCATTTGTTTTCTGGTGAGCACTTCACGTGTGATTGTGATGCTAGCCAATGTGGCGCTTGCTCTTAAATCCATTTCTAAGATATCTACGTTCAGTTGGATGCTATGCGGTTCATAGTCTTTGCTACGGATTGCATCAAATCATGACAACCCAGAACTCCTCTTGCTTCGTCCCTTCATAATTATCAACTCTGCCTTGTTTGGCCTTTTTATGGTTAAAAAAATTGACAGGGATCTGATTGTTTTGTTAAAACGTGATATGTTATGGAAATGAATCTGGAACGTCAAGAATGTTCTCCCTCGGTGCATATGTTTTGCAAATAAAACTTGTTCCTTGAACTTACCTTTCAATATTTTGTTCTGGAATAGATATCTTCCCATTAATTATCACTCAATTACTTATGTCTGAATTTAGTGGCCTGCAAGAGGAATCAATTATCTACAATGCACTGTTTAATTTATAGAGGGAAATGCTTAGGAAATGTTATCCAAACGAGTCCATAATTAACTTTTAGCAGTGATTAGATTTGTGTCTTCGGATCCAACCTTTCATAACTTCCTTAAAGGGGGTGGTGCAGGCTGCTGAACGTGAGCTAGAAGTCACAACACAGTTACATGAATTATGTTCTCAATATGAATACCAAATTGAAGAGTAAGCTTAAATTTCTCCTTCCATTTTCATCTCGTTCATATGTTCGCTGAGTAGCATCCACTGTAAGAAAATGATAAAACTTTGATACATTATATGACCACCTGAGAATGAAATTATCAATTTCATCTTTTTTTAAATGAATGTTAATTCAAAAGGCGTATTAGTTGAAGCAAAGAATTCTACAATTTGGTATGTTCAGGATGACTGAAGAGATAGCAAAGCTGAAGGAAGAGGCTGAGATACAGGGGCAGGAAAGGTTAAGGTGCAAAATGGAATTCAGTTTTCCTTCTGTAACTTACTAACATTATATATCCTACCTCGCTCAAATTTTTTAACTTCTTTCTCCGTTGCTATTCAAAGGCCTCCATTGCAGCATGAAGATTGTGACAGTTCGAAACAAGATTTAGATATTAAAGATCTGAAGGAACAAGTACACGGCCTAGATTGTCAACTTAAACAGTTGCGTTTACAAAAGAAGCTTAATCACAAGGATGAGATGCAGGTTTGTACCATTGACCTCACACGAGATCTGTTAAAGGAACAAGGAACAAACATGATTCAAAGGATTTGTTCCATAGGCGGTGATGTTAATTTTGTTTTTCCGAGTTTCAAAGCTTAATTACGTCGAATGTGATATCTGTTGAACTGCAGAATCTGGTTCGGCCTCTTTTCTCTGATGGTAATCATGACAAGCTAGAAGAAAAAATGAATACACCTGAACTGAATCTATCCCGTGAAACAGAGGCGAAGAGGGATAAATCGGGTGTGCTTTGCTGTTCATGCAGCAAAAAGTCTCTGTGTAAGACCAATAAATGCAGATGCCGGTCTGCTGGAGGAAGCTGCGGAACATCATGTGGCTGTGCACGCTTCAAGTGCACAAATAGAGAACTGAATTCTGGGGCGGAAGATGAGCCATCGAAATCAGAAAATACAGAAAATGTCAAGACTGCTTCAGCTATTGATATAGTGGAGAATGGAAGCATGATCGCTTCTGAAGGTGCAAAACTACTCGAGAGTGCACTTCTTGAGAAACCTGCTGCCGTTAGGGACAACCAGAGACGCAAAAAGAAGCCATTATGTGACATTCAGAACTCGCTGGTACTCTCCATCCCTTGTCCTCCTGGTTTTGCCAATTCATTTTCTATGGGCTCTCTTCTCTTTTCGCTTTCCCTTTAATTACCATTTGCATATTTGTCCCTGCTCAAACTTTGTATATCCGATGGCAAGCTGAATATCCTCATGAGAAAAATATTCGTTCTCTTTATTTCAGTTGCCGCCAATTGTGTTCTGACTCGTTTTCTTACCTCTTTTTTTTTTCCTGACTCTCTTTTTATTACTATATGTTCTCAGTTTTGCTAACTAGTTTAGTAATTGGCCGAAAATTCATGACAGGATGGTTTGAATGCTAAGATACCAGCCAAGAAAAAGAATTGGAAGAAGCCCGCAATACAACTAGTCACTAAGGATCCACACTCGTCCCTACCAGAAAGTATCAACCGCCCCGATAAAGATTAAGATCGCGTGATATAGCCAAAAGAAAAAAAAAAAGCACACAAGGTCAGACAGGTTGGTGACGCCGGCCTCCTTCTTGGGATCCGATAGTAATTACATTTTTTTTCCACTTTCAAGTCCATTTTGCAGGAGTTAAAAGGAAATGACAAACCGTGCATTGAAAAAAGGAGTGACAATACGGGAATTTCCAGCTAACGAGTGCGATTGAGAGAATTTGGGGCCCTTTAACGATTTGGTTACGAGTGTTTTAAGTTCGTATTGTCTGGTGTGTAATGTGAGTACATGCTTATCTCATCCCTTATCAACGAACTGGTGTACAATAACTCGTGAGACAGCTTTGTCAGTTCGCACAATATAGAATAAGCACCAGAATCTAAGAGCAATACGTGGATGATCTAATTTCATAGCATCGAAGAATACAGAAGTGCTCATACCCACAGCAACAAAACTAGAGTTCGACTCACGATTCATCATGATTTGACACAAATCCTGAGTCACGTGGCCTCTTAACCACTTTTTGACCAAAACAAAAAACTAAATAGAATAAGCTTATAGATAAACAATAAGCCTCTACACTAGATGTAAAAAACGTTATAAACATTAAGTTCGATTAGCACCAGTGCTTAGGCCAGGAATGATGGGATCGGGATCCTAAAATGCCAATTCACTAGTGAAATACACAATTTAGATTTCAAGATATCATGCTCACACTACCTAACTCAGCAATGGCCCCCACTATGGGGAGAATTTCATGATAATCACCACCTTCATTGGATTTCAAGCTTTGTTACCCAATAATTTAGTTGGCTGGCTACGCATGCTGACCCAGTGGAACCGTAGGAGCTAAACTTTTTGATTGCATTTTCTACTCCAAGAAATTCATATACATCCTCATCAAAAGCTGTACTTATACACCTCAGCTCATCAAGACTCAGGTGCTGAAGTTGGCATTTCTTTGACACGCACATGGCAACAGCTCTTCCTACAATATCATGAGATGTCCTGAATGGGACTTCCTGTATGTCAAAACAAAGGGGGTAAGATTTTAAGTTTTTATACAATAGTCTTTTGAGTTGTTGTTAGTTCAGAAAAAGCCGTGGCAAATGCATCGTAGTATTTTTTTTTTGGCCAAAAAATGCGTCATAGTATTAGAAGCCAGAAAATTGCAACAATGTCAACACTGCACCCTTATGCATGCTTGTTGAAATGGATTTCAGTTGGTGGAATTTTTAATGCAAAGAAATGGTTTTTGGTATGGAGCCAATGCAGAGAAATGGTGGAAAGGTTGGGAGAACAAGCTTCCCCTTCGAAGTAGTGACTGGACAAAGACAGCTGGCAGCAGGTAACGTGGATTGAATTTCCTACGGGGGTTCAAATTTGAGCAGGGAGAAATAGCACCATGCCTCTTGCTTTTGATATATTACCAGGTGGCCTATCATGCATTTTCAGTCCCAATAATTTCAAGAACTTCTACAGGATACTAATTTCACAAATCACAAATGACCAAGCAGTACACATGACTTACCTTATTGACAAGATAGTCAGCAAGTGTTGTTGCATCAAGATGACCAGCAGGTAAAGCCTTTTGTATTCTCTCTTGATTGAATGTAATATTCTGTGAAAACTCAGCTGATACCTCAAGCATACCCAGAATAGTTTTAACGCTGTCAAATACAGGTTCTTTGTCTTCCTGCCTCCAAAAAGAAAAAGGCTTTTTGTAAGGGTTAAAAACAAACAAATAAATGTGCAAACAACCATTCACGCAAGCAAAGGGGATACTACTATTATTACTATTACTATGCTTTTTTTCTTATTTTTGTGAACTGGCACATCAAATTACCTCCTCAGCAAATTAGCCAGTGTGCAATAAACAAGGTATATGACATCTCAAAACAGAAGATGGAAGCTATTTTTTCTTCCTGCAAATATATAAAGTTCAATACCTGCAAATCACGATTATAGGCATGTGGAAGTCCTTTGCATAGAGTGAGAAGAGTAACCAAGTCTCCTATGACTCTGGCAGACTTCCCACGCACAAGTTCCATTGGATCTGGATTCTTTTTCTGAGGCATTATACTACTTCCAGTTGAAACAGAGTCACTTGGTGTGATAAATCCAAACTCCTCAGAAGCCCACAATACCCATTCTTCACCAAGTCGAGAAAGATGAACTGCGGTGATAGCATTGGCAGAAAGGAACTCTAATACGAAATCCCGGTCTGAAACTGCATCGATACTACATAAAAAGCACGCAATCAGTTAGAAAAGAAAAATAGATACATATACAGGCAGATTACCAAGTAGCAATGGCCGTCTTTTAAAGTGAAGCAATATACCTATTTCTCAACGGAGCTGTAAATCCTAAAGCATCTGAGGTCATGAATCGATCGATGGGGAGCCCTGTACCAGCCAATGCACAGGCCCCTAATGGGCAGAAATTCATCCTAGCCCTACAATCTGTCAAGCGACCAGCATCGCGCTCAAGCTGCAAGAAAAGCAATACATAAAGTTAATGGTTAGATGCCCAAAAATGTAAAAAGTCAACATTGTTCAAAGCCAAGAATAAGCTTCTGAAGTAAATAAATAGATTCAAAATTTATATTGCAAAGCATGTAATGCATCTTTTAATTTATAATAGATAAACTAACAGAAAAGCTCATGCAAATGAAGGCATTTATGCTATAATGAGAATGCTTTAATCCCATTAAGGAATTCCAGAATATCTCATACCTAGCTAAGACACCAGCATATCAGCCTCTCCCAAACTCATGGTTCCTTTACATTTTCTAATGGGCTGAAACTATCATATATTCACCATGTACATTGAAAGTGCTGCCTGGGCAGCCTTTTCTCCCCTTTCCTTAACTTCACACATTGTATAAATACTGCTTTGGCCACCAAAATGCGTAAAAATGATAGTAGTTTTCATATTTAAGGCAAGGCCAGAAGTATGAGATCCTTGACATACGGGATATATTGTCATTCACATAATTTGAAGAAGGTAAAGACAGTAACATAATCAATTCCTCAATGGTAGCACATGGTTCATATATAAGTTAGCAGCATACCTCCTCAACATAAGCTAGTAGAAGATGTTGAAGTAAAACTGGTTGGGCACGCTGCAGATGCGTATAACCCGGTACAATAAGCTCTTCGTTTTTTAATGACAAGTTCACCAGTGAGGCCTGGAGGTGTTTTATGCGCGTGATGATGTTATCAATGGCATCACGACACCAAAGACGAAAGTCAGTCAAAACTTGATCATTTCGGCTCCGGGCTGTGTGTAGCTTCTTTGCAGGCTCCCCGATCATATCTGTAAGCGCCGCTTCAATGTTCATATGGACATCCTCGCGGTCAGTCCTACAATTAAACTCGCCATTTTCAATGCGCCTCTCTATCTCATCAAGACCTTCAATAATCCGATCCCTATCAGTGATGCTCATCAATCCCTGGACCACAATCACGTATCAATCAATGCAGCATCATTTCAATTACACTTCGTTTCTTTTCCCGGGGTAGAAGACATTTAAAAATTAAACAATGGAATGCACTTTCAATGTTAAAAGAAGTTCGATCTCCATTTGAAAATCATTCTAATTCAGTGAAAGCAGTGACCATACATCGTCATAAAGAATGCAATCCCCCCCCCCCCCCAAAAAAAATTTAGGGGGAGGGGAAGATGAGTACAAACGGAAGACAATGCCGAAAGGGGCAATCTTATCATTCCAGAAAAGTAAAATTTCGCAGAAAAGCATTAGATTACCTGATGAGCTAGCATCGTCGCATGAGCCTTACTTCCCATGATATCATGCTTGTAAAGCTGCTTATCGTAGGAGATCGACTCAGTGAATCTCTCAACGGCATCAGTGACACCGTCCTCGAATCGGCCACCCCATAACTTTGCTTCCTTCGGCTTGGTGAGTTCGACCTGAGGCACATTCTCGGACGCACAGATACCCTTCATTCGGGAGCGAAATGGAAAGCAAGGTCGAATTCTGGAAGCAGGGGAGCCGGAGAAGGAGGACGCTAGAGAAGTAAAAGCAAAGCTTGAAGACAGAGCAGTGGCGGACTCCATGACTGATTTTCCAATTTGAGTTGAAAAGGGTTTTAACTTGAAACTGGTAAATGTTTTTGGGGTTAACACTGACTTCTGATCCTATTCCGCTGTGATGAAGGGCCGGGGGGCCGTTGACCATTCGGCCGCCTGGGGTGAACCGATCGGCCTACTAAATAAGGCCAGGTTGGTTCGAGGGACAACAAAGGTTAAACTTAAAATTTGTTTAACGATTTGTTAATTAAAGGAGTTTTTTAGTTGCTTAGAGAATATGAAAGCACAGTTTATTAAATAAAAATTAATACTACTTTAAAGAAACAAATAATTATCTTCTACCCTAAATAATTGCTCTATTTGGTTTTGTCTAGACCGTGTTGTGATAGGTCATATATAAAAATGTGATTTTATTAATTTAAATATTATTTCAATATTAAGATTCCAATAAATTCCTTTTTTATATTTTCGTTTAAAATTATGCTTCAAATTAAAGTAACATAATTTATTTTTAAATACTTAAATATCATATACATCTTTATATACTAGCCATGCATCCATTGCAAAGGGGAGAAGATTCTTGTTATTGTAGGAAAAAATCACGAGAACTGACTTAAATCGTGTAGATTGGATTCGACAAATTTGATGTTTTCTGAAATAATAATTTGACAAAACACCTAATCCTTGATTGCCAATTTCATTTTTTTCACCTAACCGGAGTAAAATTCGTTTTTGCTTGGACTGGCTTTCGGTCAATCAGATTATATAATTTTGTCTTCTTTTCTGAGTGCCCATGTTCAATGAATATGGGAATCTCGTTTAGCCGTATAGAGTGAGTCAATTCAGTGTTTCTTTATACTCTCTCGTAGGTAATTTGCGGAGGGTTGAGTTGGAATCGATCATTTTCTGACTTGTAATTTGTATTGGCCAAAAAAAGACTTGTAATTTGTAAAAAGTTTGTTGCTTAAAACAAATCATAAGGTGAAAATTTCAACCATTTTCAGTCTTGTTCTTGAAATTGAACTAGCAGTAAACAGTTTCTGGTGTTGAGGTACAGAAAAGGGCCGACTTTTTTGAATGCAATTCTCTCTTAAAATGTGGAATAATGTATATCTTAGCCGTCAATATAGTTTTTACTTCAATTAGATGTTTGGACATTTCTGCTTCGTTCTGTTCATTGGCAGAATCCTTCTCAATTATAGGCTTCCCTGTCTACAAAATAACGAGAGAGGGGGCTACACACCTTTGGCTTCCAGAGCCTCCTGTTCTAAAAATGGATGTGACTTTTACTAAGTTCTCACGGAGGTTGTGGAGCAGAAAGCGTCATAGAGAGCCAAAAATCTTAGAAGGGCCTTCTGTTCATTCTAAAACTGATTCTAGTATGTGGGAATCTGAAACTCTAGACTTTCCTTTGGTTAAGAATATGAGTTTCTCGTCAGGGAGGATGAAGCCCAAATGGGATAATAGTTGGGAAGAACAAAAAACAGACAGGGAATTCGATGTTGTTCTTGTTCCACCTGATGGAAAGAGTGTTTCCGGTTCAGAATCTGACGATTCTGATTGGTCGATTGGATGGTTAGAGCCTCATGGACCTGGGTTCCCGAGTATGGATGAAACAGACAACAATTTTGCCGTGCTGGTTCCATGTTATGGACGAGGTTATGGTGGCAGGGTGGATGATATAAATAGCAATACACTGAGCAATATTAGGAACTTTCTAGATAGTTATTCTGACGGTAAGAGTACCCCTTCAAAATATCTCCCAGATTACCTTTATGCCAATCCTCTGTTTTCTGTTATGTTTATGAAATTTGAATACATATTATCGTATCCAGCATATGATTCTGATGGGAGTTAGTCGCTAACTTCCAGTCTCAATGGTTTTTGAAGCTTTGATTAGCTAAGGTGATACACAGTGATTAAAACTTCCACTTTATATGAACTACTGAGTTTTCTGCTTTTGGGGATGGTAAGACTTGTGTGTGGAGCCTATTTGGTCATCTTGTATTATTATTTCATGTTTTCGAACTTGTCTTGTTGCTTCATTAGTTAATAGAAGTAATGCCATGCTTACCTGTTTTGTCTGCAGAGAGTATGAAATCCATCGACAACTGGCTCTCTTCTCTTGGAAATATATAGTTGATGTAAAAGCACCTGTGACTCTGATTCTGCAAATTTCTGCATTAGCTATTGTTGCTTCGTTACGTTGAGGAAGGTCTTAAGTACTAGTGGTCCTTATTAAAGAAGTGTTGTATATAATGCAAAATTGAAAAACAAAAATGATGAATTCTGATGCGGGATTAGAGTACTACGCATAAATATGGTGATGAAATAGAATTAGAATCTTTTGGTGATGTGAAGCTTCCTGCTGCTTTCAACAAACACATGGCGTGGCTTAACAGGTTACGCCTCCGGCAATGAAACAGAATCTGGATGTTGGAGTGGAATAAGGGAAAAGATCTGGTCACTGTGTGTGATCTCCAAGCTCTTTTAACTATTTTATGCATATTTGTGGGGATTGGTTGTATGCCTAACCCCAATATCAATGCCAGTTAATGAAAGCTATGTATGACATGGTTGTATTATACTATTTCTCCCAAATATATATACACACACACACGCACACTTTCATCCTCTTTCATAAACCCTGCTGAATAAAAGTTTAATTTTAACTTCAATACCAACCAGAAACAGCGAATATATGCGAAGGCGTCTGGGTAAAAAAGGATACCAACATATGTGCATACATGCACATGCGCACACTATTTTGAGCCATATAGAATATAGCATATAATCGTATGTATGCCGACAAACATAAGATACAACAATCATACCAGAAGTCAGTTTATCTTTACTCAAAAAAGTGATTTTCAGTTTTTTTATGATTTAAAATATAGGATCATCATTGACTTCCAATCAAAATGGTAACATCCTCCATCTTGTCCGGAATGATATTCTATTGCATAAAAAATGTCACTGTTAAAATTAAAGGAATTGCACGAATTACCAATATTGTTTAGAAAAAACAAACAAAAGGAGAGGAGGTTAAGGGGCTGTTTGTTACCATTTAAGAAAACAGTTTTTTAAAAAAACAAGAAAACCAAAAAACGTGTTTGGTGTTTAATTTCCAATAAGTTGTTTTTAAAAACTAAAAAGCAGAAACAAATTTTGCTGTTTTTTCTTTGTTTTTGTTTTTAAATTTTTTAGTTTTTGTCTGGAAAAAATGAACAACGCTTTATTCTCTGTTTGATAAATTTTTCTCCATTTAAGGATGTGAGTTCTTATGTAAACGTTACCTTTTAATTTGAATATGAGTTCTCAAATGTAATTTTTTAAAACAATGATTCAAAACAGTTTTTTTTTCTTACTTTTTAAAACTTGTTTGAAAAAACAATTTTATAATACAGTACCAACAATTCAATATGTGGCACGTCTTCCCTCTCCATAAAACCAAAAGTTGAGCTCTTCAAAGGGACAAAAACCTTACATCTGTACCCGTGGTTGTAGCTAAGTATTCTCCTCTCCATCTCTGCCTCATAAGAATACATTAACCATCGCTTCTCTTTTCGCCAGTTTTTACTTTAATCAACATTAAAAAAAAATCGTAGAGTTTCACTGATCTCAACCATTTTTCTGTGCCATTATAATTCTCTTATCTATATAACCATGGTTGATCTTCATCGTCGTCAGCGTCAATGGGTTGCATGTGTTTGATTCTTTTACTTTAAGAGAGACTAAGATGTTGCAGAGGGCAGCGACCAATGCCTGTTCATGGTGGTGGGCAAGCCATGTCAGGACAAAGCAGTCAAAATGGCTGGAATCCAGTCTCCAAGGTATGCCTTATAGCACCTTCTGGCAATTTGACCATGATCTACCTTTTGGTTTATCTGCTTGATTTCCCTAACTACACGGAAATTACGGAGATTTTTGTTAAATAGCTTTCTAATGCGAATCAATGAACATGTAAATAGAATGCATGTCTTTTCACATTCATTGTCAATCAGAATTAGCCATCCATTGTCGTTGAACGAATAAAATATGTAATGTGGAGTAACTTGATGATCCTAGATAGTGTTGTGGTTTTATCGTTTATTTTGGTTCGGTTCTGAATAAAAAGTTTACTGTTAATAATACTGCAAATACAATTAACAACAGAAATGGAGGAGAAGGTGGTGGAGACCCTCAAAATCCTTGATGATGAAGGGGACTCATTTGCCAAGAGGGCAGAAATGTACTACAAGAAGAGACCAGAGCTCATAAGCTTTGTCGAAGAATCCTTCCGGGCCTATAAATCATTAGCCGAGAAGTATGACCATCTATCAAGAGAGCTCCAAAGTGCCAACCGCACCATTGCGTCTTGCTTCCCAGAACGAGTTCAGTATCCTTTGGATGAAGATGAAGATGAAGGCCCTGCAACATTTTCAGTTAATGACCGTGAAAGTCCAGAAACACCTAAATCAAGCGTTCCTAAAGTTCCCAATACTCCCAAGAGAGATTTTAAAAGTCAATCTTTGTTAATCTCGCGGAAGAGACCATCAAGGAGGATTTCCAGCTCTGCAAAACCTATTACTATAATTTCAGGGCTGAGCAAGGATGAAGCACTAAAAGAAATTGACAAGCTTCAGAAGGAAATTCTGGCAGTGCAAACTGAGAAAGAGTTTGTGAGAAGCTTGTATGAACAGTCCTATGAAAAGCACTGCGAGATTGAAGACCAGATTGAGGCAATGCAAAAGAGAGTTTGTTGCTTGCAGGATGAGTATGGGGTTGGTACAGTCATTGAAGATAATGATGCAAGAAATTTAATGGCAGCCACTGCTCTGAGATCGTGCCAGGACACCTTGGTGAAGTTGCAAGAGATACAAGCAAAATCGTCTGAAGAAGCTCAAGTAGAATATGAGAGGGTTAGGCAAGCTCATGAGAAGTTTGAAGCAGTCAGAGATCAATTTATTTCCAAGCATACGAGTCACAGAGAACCAGACCCAGATGTTGGAGACAAATCTGGGCCAGAAGGAGAACAGATGAACAAAGAAGAGAAAGCTAGCTTAGAACAAGAGGCACAAGATGTGAATCAATTGAGAGAGAAGATTAAGGAACAACTTGGGGGAGATTCTAGTAGGTCGTTCTCTGTGGCAGAGAGAATTGATGAACTTGTGGATAAAGTTCTCTCCTTGGAAACTGCAGTTTCCTCTCAGACTGGCTTGGTAAAGAGGCTGAGATCAGAAACAGATGATCTTCAGACAAATATAAACAGCTTGGAAGATGACAATGAAATGCTGAAAGAAGGTTCAGAGAAAATGAACGAGAAGCTGAAAGAATTGGAGGAGGAGCTGAGGAGAGTCAAAAATCTCAACCAAAATGTTAAAAACCGGAACAATAGCCTTGAAACACACTTCACTGAAGCTAGTTGTAATCTTGAACATCTTTCTGAAAGATTACTTGCTGTCAAATTAGATGAGAAGACAGAAAACTCAGAACTTTACAAGAAGACAAAATCTGCTGATGTCAAAACAACAAATGAGGAGAAGCTAGAAGAAGCTGCAAATCCAAGTGGGGATGTCCAAAATGAAGATAACAAGTCCAGTTCGAGTGAAAATATGAATTTTATTTCTGAAAGGATCAAAAAACTTGGACGTCAGGAGAATGATGATTTATCTGAGACAGTAAGTAACCAAGGCATAGAATCGCAGGATTTTCAGTGTGGTGATGAAGATGAACCAAACTGGAGACAGATGTTTATCAGTGGGTTGGATGACAGAGAGAAGATTCTGTTGGAGGAGTACACATCAACTTTAAAGAACTACAAGGATGTAAGGATGAAGCTCGATAATGTGGAGAAGAAAAACCGAGGTGGGATTTTTGAGTTGGCACTTCAGGTAAGGGAATTGAGGAGTGCTCTAGCCACTAGGGATCAAGAGATCAACATTTTACAACAGAAGCTAGTCTGTCCAGAAACAAATTCGTATGAAAGTCCATATATAGCTGCCACGGAATATAAATTCACACCACTAGAAGAGCTTCTTCCAGGCGACTCTGAAATTTCATCATTAAATTTGGATGCAAATACAGGAAGAACATCTTCTACTGACCTGATTGAAAGCAGACGAGAACTTCGGAAATCCTCTGAGAACATAAAATACCTTCTCAAAATTGAGGACGCGGAGAAGTTCCGGCCAAATCAGGTTTCTAAGCGCCATCCTCTTTCAAATCTGGAAAAGAAATTCCGCTCTGACATCGACGATCTACTTGAGGAGAATCTAGAGTTTTGGTTGAGGTTTAGCACCTCAGTTCATCAGATTCAGAAGTTCCAGAACTCCATACAGGACCTACAGGCAGAGCTAGGGAAAGCCAAGGATCACAACTACAGGAATTCAAATTCTAAGCAGCCATCTTTACAATCTGAAATCCGGCCAATTTTCAGACACATGAGAGAGATCAGAACTGAGCTATTACTTTGGCTAGAAAATAACTCAACATTGCAGGACGAATTGCACGGTAGATATTCATCCTTATGCAACATTCAAGATGAAATATCAAGAGCCGCCATTACAGATTTAGATTTGAGCGGATATCAGGCAGCTAAGTTTCAAGGTGAGGTTCTCCATATGAAACAGGAGAACAATAAGGTTGCTAGTGAACTGCAAGCAGGTCTGAGTCTTGTGAAGAGGCTGAAAGTTGAAGTCGATAAGACACTAGGAGAACTGGATCAATCATTTGAAGTTGGCACTCCTCTACCGATCAAGCAATCATCGACAAGTCATAATCGAATACCATTGAGGTCATTTTTGTTCGGAGCCAAGTTAAAGAAGCATAAGCGGAAGCAGTCAGTCGCTTTTCGCGTGTATGAATCCAGATTTAGTAATCTCGGAGCAACTTATGAAAATGCCCCCATATAAACCAACTTCCAGCTCCTTCTCCTCGATTACCTTACTCGGGGTTAATTTTCGTCTTCCGATCTGACTGTTATCAACAAAAGGACGTGAAAGTTATTGATGTGTTTCATATAAGCGTGGTTTCTTGTTGACTTTGAACAAAACCGTCAACTTCAAACCAAGACGTTCATATGCGCGCGCATTAAATATTCTATCATCTCTTGCGTGAATGATACATTGTTTGTTTGAAAACTCCGTCGAGAGAAATGAGCTCTGTTGAGAGGAAGGAATTTACGAATTTCTAGATGATTTTTATGAATTTCGAGATGATTTTTACGGATTTTGACATAGTTTTATTTCGACTTACGTATACTATTAGAGAAATGAAGTTCCCAAACAAGCACACAACCTTCTATTAAGCCATGAATGTGTTGTGCCTGCCAATTTTTTTTCTTCATAAATATTATAGGAGACCTTCTAAGTAGGCAAGAAAAAAAGACTTTTTTTATGAACGGAGACCTCTTTCTTGAAAGAATGACTATTTGGAAATCCAAACCAACACTGAGCAATGTTTCTTTGTAAATCAATTTGTGTTTTCTAATTTAATTCAGATATCTACATACAAATAGTTCTCAATATAAGAAACAACTAATTTTTATTAAGGAGATTAAAGAAACTAAATACATTACTTTAGAATATTTGTAAGGCTCCCAAGTCGTTGAATTTTACCCTAATCATATGGCTTTTTTCCACAATACAACAACTTGAACTAGATCACAAGGCTAAGGAAGAGTCGCGCAGAATCACAAACCAACGGCTATTAACTCCACATCTAAATCAGTTGCATTCAGCAAACTGATCGACCCCTTCGAAAGGAATCTCAGAATATAACAGCGACGAACAGCACTTACAAAGAGACAACAGATGCGTTTGGTCTATAAACCCCGAAACAGATCTCAAACAATCGCAGCAAAACTATAATTACAATTTCTGTTTCCGAAAAAGCTACTATTTGCACAGGCTAGTAACAAAACCTCCACCAATTTTTAATAGCTTCTTAATTCCAGATTTTTGTTGTTGCATTCATTCTGTATCACAGCTTGGCTCAATATTCCAGTTTACCTTTCAAGCCTTGACTTTCAAAACTTGAGACTTGCTGCAGCACAAAACTCCTACCATCAGCAGGCAAATCCATGGTCAGGTCAAGACTGCTATCAACAGACAGTGACGATTGTCAGCAGTATGGTCATGAAATTTTCTTCTCAAACTATGCCCGGATCATCAGGCTCTTCTGGATTTTGTGAAACTGGTTTATTTTCTAAACCTTCCTCATTACGTGTACTTTCTGTGACTGGTGCCTCATCAACTTGGTTCCTCTCTTTTGGTAAAACACTAGAATCAGAGACTTTTGGTTCTTGGTTAGGCTTAACTTGCTCCAACGGAAGATTATTGACCAGAGAGTCAAGCGTATGAGCATTAGAAGTACTGTCACCCGATGGGGAGATAGATTTAACAGCAGCGGTGCAGGGAGGAGGTGCAGCGGCAACAGCTATAGGAGGAACAGCTGCATTTATACGAGCTTTTGGGTGGATGACAGAACCAGCAGATGTGGACTGCTTCATTGCAGAATTACCTGAGGGCATAATTTGTCCAGCACTTCTGTCCTGAGTGGCCTTTTGCACTGACAAAATATCTGCCGAGACTATACGTGCACCAACTGCAACTGCTGTAGCTCTTACAGCAGCATCGGCACTTGTATTAGACTTCAGCAATGTTCTTTCAGGGCCTGAAGAACCTACAGGGGAAGCAGAAGAAGCCAATACAGCTTGTTGAGATGGAAGCTGAGGTGGCATAGAGCTGCTCTGAACTTTTGAAGCTTCAGCGGTACTAATAGGTTGCACAGGATTCTTAATTGATGTGTTCAATGGCGTCCTAGCTGCAACTGGTTCAAATAAGGTAGCTCTTATCAATATTTCCATTGATTATGTCATCACATCAATCAATAAGCCCCAAACAAATAGTAACGGAAATTCTTGGTAATTCACGAAACAACTCTTCATATCTTGTTAATTTTGTCAATATATGTGCATATATATACATAGAAAGTCATATTATCACTGCTATACGCAACAAGAACATGATTGCCACCAAATATTTCACACAATTACAATATCATCTATATAAAAACAAGTATGGAAAATAAGTAAAACCAGTCATATTCAAGACAGAAGAAATATACAGTAATTGGCAAGGCATATCAAAGAAGGGCAAAAATTAAAAAATCAAAGGCCAGAAAAGAAGTCACATAGACTCGTCAACATCTCAGACCGGTGACATTGATTGGTGACGTTTGAAAGCTTTACAATGAAATATGCTATATACCACTCCTTTTAGTTCACTGCCCTGGAGAAATCATCGGAGTTACACCAGAATCTAACATTTAACATAAAGTTCCCTCTTTTTATGAGCAAACTTGAAAGAAAAAATCCCAGTTGACAATGGAAATCTTCTGATACACTCTTGGTCTGGTTAATGTTCTTCTGAAAAAATTATCAAAGTTCGTGACCACATTGGCATCTCATCTAGTCATTGGCATTAAAAAAAACAAAAAAGCAAATTAAACACATCATGAATCAAACACAAAGTATCACTCCACTGGAAAATCAGGATAAAAAGAAAGATAGTCAGTGACTTGTTAAGCGGTCTATGCAAGCTTACTGACAAAGTGCATGATACTGATAATGGGTCGAAGGTTCAATTCTCAACAGCACGACCCATCTTAAAGAAGGTTATGAGACTAAAAAAGTCTATAAGATCCAGTGGATGATTAGAGGAACGAAGATAAGAGAGAACCGAAGGACATACAAATTGCAAGTTCTGGACTTAGATTCAACTTTTATATACTAGAAGTTTATAAAGTAGAAAAGACAATCACCAGGGTCAGTCGTTCCAGCAGCAGGTTTTTTTTTTAATGGCATATCAAGGGCTAAAGATAACGAGTGACGTGTTGCCAGCTGTTCAGCAGTAAACTGAGAGCTGGTCAAGTTTGTTCCTGAATTTGTAGTGCCGTCTTTCTTTCGTAAAATGCTCCACCTCTGCAATTATTTGGATATACCATGACAATTTGTAGA
>JANTPZ010096459.1:0-21526 GCA_025593235.1 Vachellia pachyceras | reverse complement strand
AAAATTAGCTTCAGTAGAAGTGAGAATGTGAACCAATCCATATCATATGAGATTATATTGGTGAGGCTTCGTATGAATAAAATCTGTAGAGTAACTATACTTACTTTTAGTATATAAAAATTTATGAAATCTTCTTTGTCAATAAATTTTTAATAGGGATTTCATCAATTTTCTACTACGATTGGCACATGATCAATGAGATAAAGAAATAGTAAAATGAATACATTTCTTATATAACAAATAATGCATAAAGGATAATTGTGAATGCCAACTCATTTTTTTAAGAAAAAACCATGCAAATTTCAGTGTCAAATCAATTCTACCTTATGCGTGTTTGGTACATTGGAACCTAAAGCTTAGAATTGAAATTGGGGTGAAAATTGAAAAAATAGGCTGTTTGTTTTGTTTGAGCCCAATTCTATAAAATTGTGATTTCTGAAAAAAAGATTGGAAGTGGATTCCATAGGCCCACTAATGGAACTCATTTAAGTTCTATGGAAATGATAATTTCTGGACAATATTACCCCATATTATGAATTTTTTGGATATCTTTGCCCATTCCCAAATCTTCAAATAAAACCCATTCTTCTTCTATCAAACAGACAACAAAGTGAGTTGGTGAGACAGAGAAGTCGAGCTACCATCGTTTGGAGTTAGTTTAGGGTTGGATTTGATGTAAAATATGATATTTTAAAAAAAACTTCGTATATTTGTTACAAATAATTAATTTGACCGATTTTATTAATTCTTTAAAATTATTTATTCAACTCTTATATTAAACATAGTATAAATATTACTTAAAAATTAAGTTGCTTAACTCAGGGGACAAACAAATATTTTAATTTATGAAATTTCCATATTCGGTCGCTTTTTATACGTACGATCTTTCAAGAGTAGTTAGCTGACGACAAATTGAACGGTTTGAATTATTTGAAAGATACACCATTTCACTGCTTCGTTAATACTCCTCCAATTTTTAATATAAAATTTATTTAATTACTGTGATTATATTAAAAAATTAATTAAATTAGCTAGTATGATTTTTTTTCTAAACATCCTAATTATCTATCTCTATCTTCCCTTCATATCATACTCATTTATCATCAAGGGAGTATTAATAGGAGTAATTTAGAGAAAATTTGGTAAATAAGATTAACTTTATAATTAAGTCCTATATTAAAAAAATAAAGAGTATCTATCTTTGCGTGAGGCAGCTCTTTTATACCCTGGATAAACAATATACTTATTATTTTTTATAATTATTTAGTATCCATATTATCAAACCCAAATAAATATTTTCGCACCCTTGAGGCCATGACGAGTTGATTCAACATATTTAAATGCAAAAAAATATATTATAAGCAGCTGATGAAATTGTTTATCAGCATTACTTTTGAAAATATACAGATATTGTACATTTGTACGTTTTAAATTATGCATTTCTTTACGAAATAAAATCTCTGTACGGTCTAATGGTAAAAATAATGGTTAATGACCAAGAAAAACCATGATTAATAAATAACCTACAAGGTTGTGAAATTGAATCTCACTACTATTGTGAAAACTTTATTGGTGGATAATCTATAGGCTTGTTTGGATAGCCTATTTGGCATCTAAAAGTCATTCCTGTGCTTACCGAGACAAAATTCCTCTCACATATTTACTTTAGAATCTGTGTCTGTTCTCCCAACGAACTTACCAAACAAGCCCTATTAATGTTCTTCACATCCAAATTAATGTTCTGACCTTGATAACTCACGGGTCCTAGCTCATCTAAAATTTTATTTTAGTTATAAATTTTAATGAGTTGCTAACCATAGTTGTTATTTTTTTTATTGTTTTATAAATATGGAAGCAGTAAAGATTACTTTACGTTGCAGGAAATAAACAAACAAAAATAATTGAAAGGAACCAAATAAAATTCCAGGGGCATTGTTGAAGCACGTTTGGCTAGCATATCCTCTTGGAAGTTCATTTATGTCTCGATATATTAAAGATCAATCAACCAATCAAGTTTAACTTTAAATAGACTTATTTCAAATTGTGACTTTTATAAAATATTTTGGATAATTCTCTGATTCTAATTGCTAGTTTCAAACGATATTTTTTTGTCAATATCATTAATTTCATCAAAATTTAAGGATAATATTTATTATACTTTCTTGGTTCAAATTGTATTCTTGTTCCTGAAATATTTTTGGATGAGTCATAAACACCCTACAAAATTGTGTATTAATATACTTCCCCTTGTGCTATTTATAAAAGAGGAGGTTTCATAATCATTTCTATAAGAAACTAAATTGATTGTTTATTACAATTTTTTTTTATTTTTTTAACCTCTATTTTACTATTGATCTCTTGGATCAATTAACAAGCGACTGTATCAATTTAACTAATGGTCTTGTTTTTAAACTCTGTGTATGCATCCGTGATAATTAATCAGAGGTAGTAGGTGCCCTCCATTGTGCATCAACAATCCTAATTGAATTCAAAAAAGGATTTGGGAAGCGGTTGATTCAAAAAAGAATTTCCACATTTATGGCTAATTTAACTTTGAGTTCTTAAAAGACATTTTCTGCATTCACAATAAAATATGAACTTCCGTTTCCTCTTGGTTGGTAGAACAATGTGTTGTATTCCTCTTGGTTGGTAGAACAATGTGTTGTAACTTTGCCTATTATGTATTTTAACGTTTTTCACTGCTCTTACCTTAACAAGTACATGCAGCAGAGAAGACGATCGTAAATAAATTTACTTCAAAAGTACTCGCACGTCTCTTCGCTCCATGCATGTCCCGACCCCTATCTGACGAAAAGGACATAGCTGTCTCTAAATGCTCTGTTCATTATAAACAACCAAATTCCCTTTAATTCCTCAGTTTTGTCTTTGGCTAGGACAGGAGAATACTGCAGCCACGTTATCTTTCTCTCTCTTTCCTTCTCTGAATAACAAAAACTAAACTAACCATAATTTTACACATTCCACATTGGGATAACGGGTGAGAGGGGAAAAGAAATCACAGACTTGGCTGGAAGAAGAATCTCCCATATATCAGCTTTTCTTTACAGAGATGATTGCCTTGTGGGTTTCGTTGAAGGAGAATGTTATATGTGGAAGTAAGCTCACTGATGTGGTCATGAGGCAGCGGCCTTCTGCGAAATCTGAAGAAGAAAATGGAAATATGATAAACAGAAATGATGATGATAAATGTAACGGCCATTCAAATCCTGTGCCATCTCAGGTAGCTACCACCACACCAAAGCTTCATGGTAAGTTCTTTACTTATTACACATATACGAGTTCAGTATCAGAATTCAGAATCTTTCAAGAAGCAGAATGGGGTTTTACTGATATGCACGCATATAATCTATCTACCTAGTTTCTTCATGGTAAATTCTTTGCCTATATTCTACTGTGATGCACTTGTACTACTACTTCAATATGAGAGAATTCAGAAGTTCAGCTCACACACACACACACACACACACCTGTTTGTGCGTGTGTATGAGTTTACATGACTTCATCATTGAAGAACCACAACTGGGTTTTACTGATATATCTTTATGGTTTAACTAGTTTATTCATGATAAATTGGTTGTTCAATTTGTTCTGTGTGTGTGTGTGTGTTTACATGACTTCATCATTGAAGAACCACAACTGGGTTTTACTGATATATCTTTATGGTTTAACTAGTTTATTCATGATAAATTGGTTGTTCAATTTGTTCTGTGTGTGTGTGTGTGTTTACATGACTTCATCATTGAAGAACCACAACTGGGTTTTACTGATATATCTTTATGGTTTAACTAGTTTATTCATGATAAATTGGTTGTTCAATTTGTTCTGTGTGTGTGTGTGTGTTTACATGACTTCATCATTGAAGAACCACAACTGGGTTTTACTGATATATCTTTATGGTTTAACTAGTTTATTCATGATAAATTGGTTGTTCAATTTGTTCTGTGTGTGTGTGTGTGTTTACATGACTTCATCATTGAAGAACCACAACTGGGTTTTACTGATATATCTTTATGGTTTAACTAGTTTATTCATGATAAATTGGTTGTTCAATTTGTTCTGTGTGTGTGTGTGTGTTTACATGACTTCATCATTGAAGAACCACAACTGGGTTTTACTGATATATCTTTATGGTTTAACTAGTTTATTCATGATAAATTGGTTGTTCAATTTGTTCTACTTGCAGAAGCCTTCTCAAAGTTCTGATTATGCTTTAGCTTATTTTCCCCCATAAAAGTTCAAGCTGCTAACAAAGAAACCAGTTCATTTCTATTCAAAACTCATACATTCTTGTTTCTTTCCAATATTTTTTTATTTGGTAATATGTTTCTTTCCAATGCTGATTTCATGAAAAAGACATTCTTGGAAGAGGGGCGAACAAAAACTCAGTTGATCCCATAAACCTGATCTGCCTCATCCATTATATGTGTTGGCCTGGGCTAGGCCAAGTTAACAAGAAACTGAGCCCAGCTGACCAAAAAAGGCTTTGGGCCTCAATAAAAAAGATAATGCTTGGTCGAAATAGGCCAAACACCAACCCAACATAATATCCTTCCTGACTTTTTTAAGTATAAGATATCATCTTATCAAAGACAATCATGTTCGAGGCACCATTGAACATTAAATATGTGCATATCTTTCAATGGAGATTAACTTTAGTTCGTCATGTTGTGAGGAACTAACCATTTCTGCTAGACCTATTCATTGATTTACCCTTCTAGACTTGATCCTTTTACTCCCACACTTTTACTTGGAACTTTCAAAAGTCTAGTGTGAATTTCACCATGGTTTCAAAACTAAGCTCCCTAACTGTATTATATGAGAAAAATGTTTGGGAGAGTCAGTTGGGACTATAATGAACAAGTTAGCCTACTGTTCATTCATATTTAAAGCTGCTCTCTTCATTTTCTTTCCATATGTAAATTTATCTAACTCCCTTATTGTCCCCATGAATCTTTGACAGAACTCAGTAAAGATGACCCATCAAGGAAAATTGTTGAGATGATATTTCACAAAGCTTGGATGAACGCCTCAACTCCACTGGAAAAGGTAAGAACAGTCTTCAAGGTTGGCATTTCGCCAGAAACACTCGAGCGATACGAGAAGTACAGAGAAATGGTTAAGGAAAAGGCAGGTGAGCAAAATCCAAAGCACCCCAGAAGCATTGTTGATGGGAATGAACGTTTGAGATTCTATAGCAGCACAATGAGGTGTTGCTATTTCTACCAGGGAAGAAAATCAATGCAAAAAGTTAAATATCTCTGTGAGGACCCTTCTTGTAGTGTTTGCCAAATAATCCAGTTCAAATTTGACACAGGATTCTCCAGAATGCCCTCTGATGCAAGAGTGAAGACTGAGAAAAGTGCTGTAATCATTTGCAGGATCATAGCAGGAACTTCAATGCATGAAGTTGATGGTCAAATTGAAGGGCCTTGCTCTAATGGGGTAGGAAAATTACAATTTGGTTTGGATAAGCTTGTAGTTAGAAACCCCAGTGCTATACTTCCATGTTTTGTTATAGTTTTTGATTGACTTGTATTGTAGGATTATTATTGTACGTTAGATTACCAATCTAAGACTTCACTTTTGTATCTATAGTTAAAAACCTCGTAATTGAACCTCTATCGCTTCAAATATCTTCATCTTCTACTATTCGAACTTAGCAACCAATTGATCCGATTCATACGTCTTAGTAAGTATGTCTCCTCTACAATTCGAACTCGAGACACAAACGGATCGAAGTGAGCTGGCTAGACCAGCTCCGTTCAGATGAGGAAAACGAAAAAGATATGTTTTCACAGAATAAAAAAAATGTCTGAAACAGTCAGGGCAACGGAAAAAATGAAGCTATCTACAAATGATGGAAGCTCAGAGACAGAAACAAAGGGAACAGAGAGATTCTGATAAAACATAACCCCAGAAACTTATTGAAACAAAAACGAATGGGAAATGAAAAAGAAAAGTTTAACAAATCTCAGAGACCTATTATCAATAATATTGAATTCTGAGCTCAGCTTCATAAGAAGAAGAATTCGACGACTTCTGCAGTTAGGTTAAATTTTTCTGGTTTTGAGTTCTTGGAGCTTCAATGACGAAGAAGCACGATGAAGATTTCTTCTTGTTGAGAACATCTTTTCCGCCTCTTCTCTTAAGGTTAATTTATTATTGTCACATGATTAGCAAAGCTTTTACACTTTCTAAAAAACACGTTCAACAATGTTTTTTTACAAATCGAGATAATGTTCTTTATATATTTACTTTAACTTACGTAAAAACACTTCTCTACCGCTTTCCCAAACATAAAAGTTTGCTCTGTGTGTGAGATTACTTTTACGTACTTACCCTACTTGTTGATTTCCCAACAGTTCAACAAAGAAAGTTTCTCAAAGGGAATCAGTAAAAGATTTACTTGAAAAGTCCGTTCGGAGAACGATTAACAGTTTAATCGTTTTCCACGCTTACGTTGTTTGTTGATTTTATAGGAAAGTTTCGCTTTGTGAGATTACTTTTACATTCTTAAAAGTTAATTTATTTTTGTTTGTAGAAACAAGGGTCGCTACTTTCTCATAAATTGTAGCGTTAAGGTCCATAGGGCACCATGAAATGCTTTTTCAAATGCATATATCATTTAAGTATTTTGTGGTATACAGATGACCATGAAATAATAGTAGTTTTTCATGTTCATCATGCACCTTAAATTATTTTTTTAAGAATAGTATAATTTGTGTGTGTGATCCATATTTCGTCTAGTTTTTATCATAAGATTATTTGTTCATAACCTTTACCATAATATAAGACCTTTTACATTTTACAAGTTGCTTAAAACATTAATTATTATTTTGAATGAGTTTTATTTTGACAATCCTAAATTTTCTAATGCATCAACTCCGCATACTTAATAAACTTCACTAAAAAGAATTTAAAAAAATAAAAATTAAATTAAAAATATTAACAAATAAAAATACTGAGTTATACACCTAAAAAGGCACAGTTTCTTTCTAATTTAATATATAATTATTTTCATAATTTTTTATGAATTCATTAATCTACACATGCGAAGAAGTGAAAAGGAAAACCGCATCCCAAACTAAATTAGTCAATCGTTAAAATACCTAGTAATATGATAAAAAAGGTGTCAGATACCGAATAATAGTATTAAAAACTTTAGTCTATTTACGTGTATGTTGTAATTCTTGAATCAAATTTTGTCATGTTATTTTTATTATTAAAAAATTTAGGCGCTAAAAATTAATTAAAAAATTTGACTTACTTAATATAAGTAAATAATAGAGACTAGTCTCTTATACACACATTCAACAAGAGAATGAAGGCAATTCATGGTTTTTTCCTCCAAAAAAACAAATGATATGGCAAAGAAAAACTTTTCGATCCTTCATCAACGTGTATGGATAACTTAACTCTAATTATGCACATAAGAAAAGAAAGAAAATAATATTTATGTCATATTTTGATTCTAAGATTTGTTCCCCATTTATGACACTTCTATTGAAAAAGAGAATCTCATATAAGTTCTTTTCCCCTCCTTTTCCTTAGAGCAACCCTCAATTGGATGCACAAGGATAATGATAACTGTTATAGGATCAAAGACCTTTAGACATCATCTGAACTAATAACCTGAGTATAAACACTCTAAATATTGCTGGAGACCACCACAATATTGTCTGTGAGGATATTAATATTATACTTAGCCCCTTCTCTCTTTCTTGATTTTCTTAGAAATACTTTATATCTTATTTCTTGGCAATACTCTGTAAGTTTTTAATATTTTTTAATATCATGTTGCCTTTCCTCAAAGGAAAAAAACAGAGAATGAAGACCAAAGTTCATGACATACACAGCATATGAGAGTATTACTAATATTTTATTCGACTTTTTTAAAAAAAATCAAAAGGTTAGTTTTGTCATTTCAAATGGAGGGTGGATGCTCCTATTAAGCAGTAGAGGATGCAGGTACAAGGTTGAAGTTCCAGCCACTGAATAAAAAACCATATAGGCCGGGTTGACCCAGGAACTGGCAACCTGGTCAGCTAATTGGTCGGTTATACCCTTATCCCATGATTTATTGACCCGAGGTGAATCGGTCCTAACCCGGGTGACCTGAGACAAATTGGTGGTAACTTGGGTTAGGCTATTTTTTTAAAATATTATTTTTATTTTATTTTTAGGGAACTTATACATCCTTTAACTGGATTTATTACTTTAGTTTGTTATCATATATTAATTTCTTACTTTTATTTTTGATTACTAAATCAAACTATTAGCGATTTTATTTTAGTACTTCATTATTTTGCTATTTTGTAACTTTTGAAAAATTTAAGAATAAACTTCTATTGTCAATGTTGTATTTTATTATTACTACGATCAATAGTTGTACACAAAGCTAGAAACGGGCTAGGTAGCTTGTGGCTTGGCCTGTAAAAGCTTATACAAGCTAGGCTTTTACAAGCCCAAGCCACCTAGGAAGCCTGTTTCCAAAATAGGCCAGGCTCAGGCCACCTGACAGGCCTTTTTGGCCTTCAAAAAGTATACTTCTGACAACACGATTTAAACATCTTCAACAAATCTAAGATATACTACCAGAAAAATGCCATTTAGCGATGAAAAATCCGTCCCTAAATGACTATTTTCTGTCGTTAAAACAAGGGTTGATAATATTTTCCGTTGCTAAATGGAAATTTTCTGATAAAAATAGCCATTTAGCAATGGATTTTTCTGTCGCTAAATGACATTTTTCTGGTAGTGATAGGGATTGAGAATTTTGTTTTAATATTCCACTGTGCCCTCTGTAACATCCACACTTTTACTAATTGGAAAGAAAGGCTAAACGAAGGGCTACATATCAATAAAGGTCTAGAGAGTGAAAAGAGATGAAAGAAAGTTTAGAGTTGCTATGTTGTAAATGTAGAAAATGTAAGGGCAAAATGGTCATTTTTGGAATGTTAAGGACATGATGGTCATTTTAAAAGTGATAAAGGGCATTTTGGTAATTTTGACCAAAACACTAGAAAATGATCCCATACACAAAAAGATAGAGAAAAATCCACTTATCAGTAATTGAGTCTAAGTTAAGATGAAATGGACAAAAATACCCCTCGTGGTAGATTTTTGTCCAAGTTAATATTTTGGTTATTTAATGAGTTTGTAGCTAAATATTATTACTTAAATTGTCCATAGGTCTCGGAAATATAATGTTAAAGTGGATAAAAATAGCTCATGAAATGTCCTAATTTATAAAATTATTTCCAGAAGAAAGTCAGAAGCAATCTGCTAGAATTATAGTATGAAAATAAAAAATTGGAGAATTGAGATTTTTGAAAGAAAATTAATTTAGGCATTTCTGGAATGAGATTGGGGCTGGGAAAAATACCCTAATGAACAATTGGATTATGGGATTTTTAAGGACCTTGCACTGGCTTAGTGATGAGGGAATTCCCGAAAAGCATTTTCAGTATATGGGAATCAGATAAAGCTAAGTGATTTTTGGGGAAGTGAATTGTAGGGATGTAAGGGCTACTATTTGTCATGCTATTGCTTAAAGACGAAAAGAAAGACATGGTATTTATCAAAATGGTAGTTTATATCAGTATAAAGTTGCTTTGCCAATAGAAATGGAACCTACACCCACTTAAATCACTTGGACAGTTTTTTTACAAGTCTTCTAAGCCTCCATTGCTGCCAATATTTCGTACAGCCTCCAAGAAATAGAGAGGAGCAGCTGTGGAAGAGAAGGCACAAGGATGAAGAAGAAATGAAGCAAAATTCAAGGTAAGAAGTAGTTTTAAGCTTGTTTCTCTATAGAATTTATGAGCCTTGCTTTCCTTCTCTATTGGTTTACTTTCTCACTAAGTGAATGGATGATTAGTTTTATGAGTGGCCTTGAAGAGACCTAGTGAGAGAAAATGAGAAAGAATAGAAATTGGAAGCAACATGTGTCTTAAATCAAGTCTATCTTGTTGGCATAATGTGATAGTTAGTTTAAGTTGATTTGGTGATATTTTGAGATTATGCCACTAAACCCTCCCCTATGGCTGATGGACGGATCTAAAGAAGCATGAGGATGAATGTTTTTGAGTTGTTATATGAAGGGAAATTGATATAGGAATGGGATTATGTATGTATATACTACAAAGAAATTTTACAAGATTCCATTCCCTCTAATTTTCAGTAATTTTCGTCCAGATGAGGCTCAAGTGGAAAGGAGTGTAATTTTGTGTATTTTGATGCTTCCAATAGATTTAGAATGCAAAATTTTGTAGGGTAAAAGTAAGAACACAATTTTAGAAGCATGGAAATCACAATTGGTATAGTTAGAACTCAAGAGTTAGTTAGAAGTTGTCAACTGTAGGAAGGCACTAATCATGGTTTAGTATTGATGCCAAATGCACTATGACATGTGTATGAGTGCTAAGGTGGCAAGAAGAGTTCCAAAGTGACAAGTGCAAGTAGGAAGCCGCTTGAAGTCAATTGGAAAGCTAAGTTAAATATAAGGTAGCAAAACTTCTAACCCTTACATCCACATTGCAGTTGATTGTTGTGTATGTTATTTGTCATGCCTGATATGTGTTTGTAGCCACATGACACATAAACCCTTACTTGTGAGTGTGCATGGATGTAGCTATTCAATGATTGCCTTGGCCTTATGCAAGTATGATAAGAGTAAAGGTTTTGTTATTCATGTTCATGGTATACTAGTTTACATTCAAATAATCATGCATGTTGATGTGCTTGTCAGAAATATTTGCTATTGAGATTTCTTTGAAATCTAATCCTTTCCAATGGCTAACCATGAGCACAAGCTCAAGAGGCAAGGACAAAGAGGTGCAAGAATAAGGTGGGCTTCCATGTTAAAAAAAAACTTGTACTTGTGTAAATGATGTATATATACTTTTGGGGATAAATGTATAGTCAACCCTTGCTTTTTGGTAATCATGTGTTAAATGAAGTAAGTGTGTGCTATATATGTTAGTAGAGGTGATTGTGATGTGACATGCTTAATAGAAAGAGGATAAGTTGCTAAATCAACATAAAAGTGTCCACACCCTTATTTGTGACAAAAATGGATAAATGTGTCAAATAGATTCCAAAATCCATGAAATCTTTATTCATGCAAATAGCTTATGTAATAAGCCCCCATCAAAAGCGCTCAGAGAGGGAATTCCTTGCATTTTGGATGAGTTTTCCACAACAAACTATAAATTTCGGCACAACGAACTTGATCATAGAGGAATTTTGTTTTAGATTTGAGAAGTTTGCCGTGGCGAAGTTTGAAGTTGGCTGTGACAAAACCTTAAAGTTTTGACCAAATGAACAGTGAAATCCCCTGTGGCTTAAAGGGATGTTTGAGCTTTAATTGTTAGAATTATGCACTGGGGGCCAATCATTGTACCTTTAGACATTATTTATTTTAATGTATTTTCTCCATTTAATTATTATAGCTTTTGCATGTTTATTATGATAATTGCATTCAGGAGCAATTATTAATATTGTCCTAAATGTTCCTGATCGATTATATATATGGGAGCAAACATAAAGTAAGACTAGTATGACTTTAATAAGCTATAGAGATACAAGTCAAAGTCATAGGCACTTAAGAGTACAAGGTGTTGGACAGACCCACTTATGAAAAAGCTGCATGGATTAAGTCATTAGCTTATTTCATATGTAATCACGTCACCATTCCCTTTGATATGAGATCATTATGGATTTTTGCATGAGAGTTGTTGAGTTTTGACTTAATCAAAAGTCACCTTTGATCAAGTGATGATATAGGCTATAATCGGACTTAATGGTCTTTCATGTATAGGATGTGAGTGATCAAGATGGAATTTGTCCCTCACATTAGTTGAGAGATATCGCAGGGCCCCTCTTTGAGTGATGACAAAAGGGGGAGAAGGCTGTAACACCTCTTATTTCCCCTATATGCTTATATTAGATCACTTTTGAACCACTCTTGGGCCTTAGATATAAAAAATTGTGAACTTGGATTTTCAAAAACGTAACAAAAACGTTGTTACTATTCATGGGCCCTTTTTCCAGATTTCTGGTCCAACTTTGAAAAATTATAATTAATTTTAGAAAAATCGAAACTGAGTGATTCTAATTTTAAATTTTTATTTTTAAGTGATCTATAGGTGAAAAATACTCACTGGTTCCAATCCTTTCCCATTTGAATCAGTTTATTCAAAAAAGTGCACTGTTCCAATGGTCACTTCCAGTTTTTTCAGATTTTTCCTTAACTTTGGAAAATCATAACTCTTAATATACACATCCAAATTTCACAAAATTTATATCATTTTAAATCTTAGGATGTGTAGTTTCTGACTGGAAAGTTTTAGCTTGTTTGGAGCTCGTTTGCTATTTTTATTGTCACATGAAATTGGTTAGTTTTTAGGGCCTTTGGAACCTTTTAGCTTTGAAAACCAACTTTTCTTAAAAATCACCAAAACCTCTTTTTGGTTCATAAACCAACCTCTTACCATGCATGATTAGTTCTTATCATTCCTTAGAATTTTTAGCCCATTTTCATACATGCATAATCACATATTCACTTACTACCTCATGTGGGGTTTATGGTTTACAATAATCCATCAACTTGCAAAACCAAGTTCCACCACTTAACAATATTTATACAAACATTCATTCAAGCAAGAACATCATCTTCAACCATCAATAAAATCATTCTTACCCTTGCTTGAGCTTCCACCTACATGGTTAGTTGGGGGATAATGAGATTTATGCAAATCCCAATAGCAAAACTAACTAACAAAACTTGTGAATGTGCATGTAATACTTTTCAAGATATGTGTATGATCAAGGTACATGTGACATGTTCAAACATTACATAATCATGAATATGGCCATAGCAATAAAGTTCACATATCATACACAAAACAACAAGTTCATAATCATAGAATAATGCATCATTCACAACAAGTTCATAAAATGGTTTAGAAGAGTTAGTAGTCTTACTACCTTGTCTCTTTAATTCCCTTGAAACTTGAGTCCTTTTTGCTTACTTTCCCAATGAGTTTTTTGGGTTCTTAAATTCCTAAACAGCATACAATTATATGCTCATAAATTTCCAGCCACTAACAAGGCAAGAAACATCATTAAATATATGAATGCAATCTTCACGATATATATGGATTCCAAACAAGCATTGGTGCCTAATGAAAAAGGAGATTTCTTTCTTGACACTACCCAATCTTTGATATATAATGTTAGTTTGCTTTTATTAAAGATATTAAAAAAGTTTTATACATTACTTAAAGTAGTCTATCTATATATAATTAGATTATATAATATATAAATTAGTTAAATTAAATTAAAGAAAAATAATGAATACAAATGCTTTTATATTTTTTTAAGGCTTATCAAGGGAGCTCTTTTAAACCCCCAAGCAAGCCCATTTGTATTAAGGATATTAAACTAATTGGTGTCACTCCTAAGAAAAGGGTTATGATTACTTTATCATCAGGTTCCAATTCAAATACATGTGAATGTAAATATATCTCCAAAAATTTTGCCTCTAATTAGGTCCCATGATAATAAAATCTATACTCTAAACAATACTCCACATATCATATATGAAAAAAGTATTTGATAATATAAACCAATAAGTTTTAATCATCTTAAATCTAAATTTAAGATTTCCTACTAACATTATTGTAATATCAGCATTTCTGTAGCTTCAATTAAAGGCTAGACCGGTAAATTATGCAATGATCTAAGGCCCATAAATAAGGAAAAATATAGAGAAAAATGCCTAAAGAAAATAAAGATCATAATTGACTAAGTCCCTAGTCTTAAGGATTCTAAGTAAAAATGACTAATGGTAAAATGATCGTTTTGATTAAAAAGACCTAAGGCATAAAATATCATCAAATAATAAGGACAGTTTGGTAATTTGGTCAAAAGTCAACCAAAAAGTCAAAGTTGACAAAAAACGGAAAAAGTCAACCAAGGGTAAAGTTGAATTAAGAAAGAGTAGAAAAACTAATGGCATTTTGGTAATTAAGAAAGAAATAAGAAGGTAGTGGCCTTTTCGTACATAAATGGGAAGTAAGATAAGGCAATGGCATTTTCGTAATTAAAGGATTTTGGAGTTAAGGACAACTGAGAACTAATTATTTGAGGTAGCAGGAGTTCTCAAACCTGAGACCCAAACTGAGAAAAGTTTAGTTGGGTCATAAAATATTTAATAAAATTATTACCCAGTATCGGTGCGGGCAGTTTTGAAGTACGGAGAGCAACAGTGCTCGAAAGCCCCGAAAAAGCATTTTCTTAGAAAATTAATTACTAAAAATCAGGAAAGAATTTTGGGGAACAGAAAAGAGCTGGAGTATCAGGAAAAATATAGAATTTTTCCACACCCTTAAGTCAAATTGGCCTTCGGAAGCACATTTTACGGTGTTGCATGCAAATCGAGGAATATTGACGAGTTACGAGAAAAATATGGAGATGCTTTAGGCTAGTACATGATGCCACCTAGGCAAGGAAGCTTAGGGAATGGCGCCACGTGAGTGAGAAAGTCTCCGGAAAAGTAAAAAGATAGTTACCCGTATAAAGGGTATTTTACGGAAATGCGTACCACCGGATCAAGTAACTGGTTGGGCAGAGGCCCAGTCAGTCCAACCAGACCAACAAGGGAAGCCAAAAGTCACTTTTTCAGCAAGCAATGAGATTAGGACAAGTGGCACAATCTCCGTCATGCATTTTCAAACTTGGTCCCCAAGAATAAATCTCCTCCACACAAATTTTCAAGAGGCAATTTTAATTGGAAACTCACCCTCTCTCCCTCATTTCCGTCCTCTACCTCTCTCTCTTAGGTCTGAAAATTCTCTCCCTTCTCTCTAGCCAAAAACGTCATTCTCAAGTAAGAAAGAAGAGAACCAAGCTTCCATAACACAAGGTAATATGTTCTAGCAACCAAGCTTCATCTTTTTCAAACTTTGCAACCTTCTACTACCTTTCTCTTGAGTTGTTTTCTTGAATGAGCCTCTCTTTTGGAAGATGATGGCTAGGATTTCAAGAGTTGAAAATGGAAAAGAGAAGGTTTTAAAGGTGGTAAATGGTTGCAAGTTTTTTCTTGAGTAGTAAAAGCTAGTTTGTTGGTTGTTGATGGTTGTTTTGAGTTGTTGTAAAATTATGGGAAGCTCAAGATTATGAGGAGGTGCTGCCCAAATTTTGTTTAGCCTAAGGGGAGATGTATTGGAGTTGAGCAATGTTATAAAAAGGGGTTTTGGAAGCAAGAAAACACATGGTTACATGAACAAAGATTGAAAAACCCATTTCCCCATTTTTGCTGTTTTCGACCAAGCTAAGAAAAAAATAGAAGGGCTGTGTTTTTGAGTGTTTTGATGGTTCCAATGGCTTTAAAATGATGTTTTGTGTAGGGTGAAGCTAAGAGATGGAATATAGAAGCCTTAAGGGCCATAAAAACCAAGTCTTGAACTTGTAGGACTCTTGAAAAACCTAAAGGGGGTTTTGTGCGTTGTTACAAGTTTTGTTGCATCTTGATGATGGCACGTTTATATGAATGTTATGCTAGGATTTTTAGGGTTTTAAGATCTCCAAGAGCATACTTGGAAGAGATCCAAGAGCACTTTGAAGGTTGAGTAAAGTAAAGCAAAGTAAAGGTAGCAAGACTACTAATCTCCTCTTATGTTTATGAAAATGAGTTGTGAATGTTACATGAACTTTTATTATGATTAAAGTGCATGACCTGTGTATGAAATCTGACTTTTGTGCTATGGCCATATGCATGATAAATTGTAGTTTGATGTGTCACATGTTATTATGATCATACATATGTTTTAAAGTTATGTATGCACATTCACAATATTTGGATTATGTATTTTTGCTATTGGGATTCCCAAATCTCATTCCCCACCAACTAACCATGTAGGTGGAAACTCAATCAAGGGTAAGGAAAAAGTTATAGATGAATGAAGAAGTTGCTCCTTGCTTGCATGATTTTGTGTAAATTTATGAGTTGCTAAACTCCCTTTAAGTTGTTGTGTAACCCTAAACCTCTACAAGTAGTATCATGTGAATATATAATGATGCATGCATGAAAATGGGCTAAAACTAATAAGGAATGGTAAATAAGTGATCATGCATGTTAGAGGTGGGTTAATGGATCAAAAAGAGGTTTTGATGAATTTTAAGAAAAGTTGATTTTCAATGTTAAGGGGTTCCAAAGGCCCTGAAAAACTGATCAGTTTCACGTGGGAAATAAAAATAGCAAACAAGCTCCAAATGAGCTGAAACTTTCCAATTAGAAACTACACATCCTGAGATTTAAAATGATATAAAGTTTGTGAAATTTGGATGTGTATATTAATATTTATGATTTTCCAAAATTTAAGGTAAAACTGGAAAACTGGAATTTGACCATTCGGGCAGTACGTGATTTTGGAATAAACTAATTCAAATGGGCAAGTTTTTGGGCCAATGAGTATTTTTTCCCTATAGACCACTTAGTAAGAAAAATATATAAATTGGAACCATTCCATTTCGATTTTTCTAGAATTAATTATGATTTTTCAAAGTTGGGCCAGAAATCTGGACAAGTGACCTGTGAACAATAACAACGTTTTTTCCGTTTTTGAAAAATCAAGTTCACAATTTTTGGTCAATTTTTGATATATAAGGCCTAAGAGTGGTTCAAAAGTGATCTCATAGGAGTAAATAGGGAAAAAATAAGAGGTGTTACAATTATCATTTTCTATAAAAGGGAATTAAAATTTTTTAAATAAAGCCAAGGAAATGGGAAAAGGATACATGATATTATTATAATAATTAGTAAATATTAATTGTGTGAAATATTTACATGGACAATGCACAATATTTTAATATTTTTTTCTAGCACAACACACTATTGTTTGATTGGAAATAATTATACTTAACACATGATTTAGCATTAAATGTGGGTAGTGAGTACCTCTTCTCTTAATAGAAAGTTAAATGTTAATTAACCATATTATAAAGAATTAATTCCTTCAGCTAAATACAACTCCTATTATGGAAAAATTTTGATTTCACTACACCGAGAGAAACATGAGACTCACAAGTAAACAATAAATTCTACCGTATAATATATTTTCATATTATTATATGTCATCACACAGAAACTTTACCGTAAAAAATAAAAGGGCAAATATATAAATTTAACAATCAAGTTATTAACTAGAATCATTCAATCTAGCAATCAAACTAGTTTGAGTGACTGGAAGGCCAACGTTCTTTCTTTGGCAGGAAGGCACACTCTAGTTACCTCAATGGCGCAAGCAATACCTCTCTATCCCATGCAGACGAGCGGACTTCCTTCTTCAATATGTGAAGACAGAGAGAAGAAAACATGGGGCTTTCTATGTGGCTCAACTAGGGAGAAATGGAAAATTCATCTAGTTGCATAGGATATGATTTCCAAAGAAAAGAAAAAAAAAGGAGTACTGGGGATACGGCATTCATCACTCCAAAATAGGGCATTCATGATGAAAGCGGGGAGGGGATTACTCAAGAAGCCTAAAGAAGCTCTTTGGGTCCGAGTAATAAGAAGCAAATATAAATGTGGCATAGATCTCATACCAAGGTTGAAGCAAAGCACCATGGCTCCAGCTTGTGGAGAGCTATACTGGATAATTGGCATATGGTGGAACATGGTATGGAGAGAATTGTGAGTAGTAGAGGGGAGGATATTGTCGGATGGTAACCGAACAATCATGGTGATTTTTCTCTCAAATCAGCATATAACATGCTCTCCCAAGATCAGACACCTTCAATCCCGCTATGTAATAAACTATGGAGGTTAAATGTTCCTATGGCTACTACTTCAGAATAGGATCCTAACGAACCTTAAGAGGCTCTGATGGGGGCTATGCAATTCAGCTTCATGCATTTGGTGCGGACACCCTAAGGAATACCATCACATCTCCAAAGGATTTTTGCTTGCAACTTTTAGCAGTGGATCTACTTAAACCTAAACACATCAGTAGGACTACGAGAAGTTGTATATGGTAAGTGTAAAACCCCTTAACTTAATACTTAAAATTGTGCTTATTTCATATTATTAATCAATATATAATTTAAATTTAATAACTTACTCCATTCTATAAGAAATATAGATTTCTTAAAATTCATGATATTTTAAAATTACTAACATAGGTAGTGAGACACAACTTGCAAAATGAGCCCTATAGATGGCAATATACAATTGTTAGCACATAAATAAAAGAGGCGATACAGAGATATGTAGGGATATTTATTGTCTCGAGAACTCTCCCTAATGATTCAGCAAGATAACTTTCAACTGAAAAGTGTTAAATTGATAGAATGAGACAAAAGTCCCAGTAATTAACATTTCTACTTAAAAGGCATACGAGCAAGTGTCGGTGAGAGATAAAGAATTAATTGCATATGAGAACAAATTCACAAGTAATACCAATCTTTGCAAATGGTTCATAATCGTCTCTAATCTCGTTTCACATCAATAACAATGTAATCATTATTATCACGATCATCATGATCAGTTGAATCAATATTCGCATAACTGTAATCATTGGCACACACATATCTATCAATTCATAATCACATGGACAACATCATCATGAAATCGTACAACAACTCAATACACATAAATTTATTATCATTCTTTCTATTTTCCATAGCCTTATTTCCTTTGACTAAACAGATGTGCTAGTACTATCACATTCAACCTTATTTCCTCTTTGGCATGCCGAATATTCACTCCCTTATACTCCCTAAATAACCTTCCATCAATAACCACATTCTCCACTCTCAATATCACAAATTATCTTTTTTTATAATATTTAAGCAAAGTGCATCCACAATTTATCATCAACATATACACACATGAATAGCACTGCACGTTTCAATCAATCATTTCATACTCAATGGTTTTTCATCAACTAAAAAGAATATTTATCAACAGCATTTCCAAACATTGCCAACACATCCAATCTTTGACTCCAAACATCACAACATATTATCATATTACCAACAAAAAGTTTATTTAGTAATAATACTTTCATCACAATCAATTCAAAATCACTCACCAAACATGTTCCAAGTATACATAATGAGTAGAAAGCGGTTACCTCTCATCCAACAATGAAATACTATGACAATAGCAAAACCCTGTGCCCAACACCAACAATTTATATAATTAATCTACACAATTACGCATTACCACATGTTAGTTTATTTCTTTAATACTTTATCATATATTTTAATTTAATAAAAGCCCCAGATATTTACAAAATCCTCAAATATTTTAAATCCCTTTAAATATCTAAATATTATAATTTTACTAAAATTCCAAATTCTATGTTTAATCTTTAATAAAACTAAATTATTAGAAATTCACCATTACCTCCATAAACCTTAATTAAAATATCTAATCCTTCATAAATTCTCTATTATCTCCAATAATCTCAAATAAAATATATAATTCAACTTTTGGATAATTCAAAATACTATATATATCAAAAATCTTATACAAAATAAATTTCTAAAATGCCTTAGATATCAAATAAATAAATCTAACCACGTAGAACATAATTATAAAATTATATCTATCATTATATAGTCTTTTATAAATAAAAATCCAACTACATAAAAATATAAATATCAAAATATTCTCTAATCAATATAATATTACTACTATTAGATAGAAAAAAATATTTAGAATACCTTTTATGAAGAAACTATATTAAAAATAAATCATTTTACTTGCCTAAATAATTTTGAAAGCAACCTTATTACTAAGAAACTCCTTTTTAAGCTTCTTTCCTCCCTCTCCCTGTCACACTCTCTCTTCCCTCTGCCTCCCTATTTTTGTCGTCGTACACTGTGCTTGTGTGTATATTGCATTGTAAAGTGGTGGGGAGGGGTATTAATACCCCTCCACCGCCCTTATCCCTTCCACGTGCTGATTCCCCATTTTTTTTAAAGATAAGATCAGCGGTGGAAGTGTCCCGCAAGAGAAAAGGGGAAAATTACAGCAAAAGGCCCTAAAACTTTAGAAAATTACAGAATTAACCCTGAAGTTTACAGAAATTACAATATGGCCTTTTTTTGAAATCTGAAAAATTAGGATATTACAATAACACCTGTAAAAATAAAAATTAACCCAAGTCGCGTCCCAGGATAGTGATCTTAAGAGCTATTTTACAATTATCAGCTAAACAAAATGCGGCACTCCCCAGCATTAAACGGATTCTTTTTGCAATACAGGGTGAGCATAATAGCAAAAATAATATAACTCAGTAAGTAGAATAATATGTTAGAGGAGGAGGAAGAGAGATGCAACAAAGATCAAGTGCAATATATTCAACTTCTCATTTTGAAGCCTTTATATATAGGTTATGGACCTCATTATCATTAGGCAATTTGAAAACCACATAATTATCATTTTAATTGCCTTATAATCATTTAATATTACAAGACAATATGTTTTTATTTGGCAATAAAAGGATTTGAAGGATAAAACTAGCTGGAGGCACACTGGGTGTTACCCAACGGTTAATACATTGAAATATATTAAAAACCATTAGTATTGCACACAGCGAAAAACACAATGAAACTTATTAAAAACCATCAACATGTACACATCATTTCAAAACATAATTGGGTTGCCTTTTTATAATATTTGCTGCAAATATCCATATTGATTAGCCATATTAAATAGAACATATTAACATATTAAAATAGAACATATTACGTACAACATCATCTCAATGAGCCATATCAAACTCCACAATGAGCCATATTATATTATCCATTAAAACATCCATTGAATATATATATATTAAAAACCACTGAATATATGTTGCCTTTTTCCATAGTTTTGAATATTAGCCATAAACAACAATGATGAAGAAAATATTCAATGGCCACAAACCGTTTCTAATTAAGATAACGAATGGTGACATAAAATCAATTTATGGAGGCTTTAATAAATGATGTTGATACCTTATTTTGATGATAACAAAATGATTTCATGAGTTAAAAAGCTTAAATTGTTGATAAGTATGTGTTTTTACTGAAATACTCGAATTCTGTCAAGTTTGTGTGAAAGTATTGAGGAATACTCGAGTTGTGTGTTTGAACACTCGAATATCAATGTTTCTCATAAGTTTAAAATCAATACTTTCAAACAACACTTGAGTTTTTATTGAAAGTGTTGACAATACTCGAGTTCTTGATTTCAACACTCGAGTAATGAAGGCTAAAATTGTTTCTGAAATCCAACAATTTAAGTGAAAACTCGAGTACTATGATAAAGTGTTGCAAACACTTGAGTGATTATTTTGAATACTCGAGTATTGGTGTTAAAATATGCTTTGAAAGAATACTCCCATGTGAAACTCGAGTGATGATGTTGAAGTATTGGCAACACTTGAGTATTGTGTTGCAATACTCGAGTATCGGGCTTGTTTTTCAAACCAATATTCAACACTTG
>JANTPZ010096458.1:0-12705 GCA_025593235.1 Vachellia pachyceras | reverse complement strand
GGAATTTGTAACCTGGCTTAGCTTCTGCATAGAATCATCACCAGTTGATGCAGGAGACGATGTATCATTTGTTTGAGGGATCAACATCCCATTACCACTACTTCCACCATTTCCTCCTGTCGTTACACTACTCTGGGACGACTCCATTTGTGTACTTTTCTATGAAATCTCTAAAGAAGCATTATAAGTGTTTAAAAATAAACAAACGTCACAATAAACTGTGTTGCAATTTTGTTCATATACAGAAATAATGAAAACATGAAGCTTTGCACTCTTGTAAAGCTAGAGACACAAAGTGGCATCTTCCTTCTTATTTTACACTAAAAAAAATGCTCATGAATGATAATCCTTCCAAAGGAGAACTGCTAAAAAATAATAGTCAAGAAAGAGAAGAATAAAGAGTTAATATTAATTATTCATTACTAAGAGTTACTCATAGGAAAATGGCACAGATATTTCAATTGTTTCCTCTAAAGGTAGAGCTAGCACAGTATGGTAACAAGGAGTTTTTAAACCAAGAACAAACATCACGATAAGAGGGTTGGAATATCTGTTTCCTCCAAAGGTAGTTATCACCTTTTTCTCCTTTTATTTTCTTCCACTGACATTGACAATTTATGTACGACCCCAAATAAATCTCATTCTTGCAACAGTGCAATTCATGTACACTTATCAAACTCATAGTGACCTCACAAGCAAAATTAAGGATTAATTAGAAAAGGAAAATGTTTAGAGCGTATGCAATAATGTACCGCAAGAATATGAAATACTATTAACACACCAATTGAACCAATACAAGATATACATATATCTATATATATATAGGCCTCAAAAGGCAGCATAGTTTGAGCCTGATTGCTGGGGGTAGAAACAGACTAGGCCAAGCTACTAACTATCATGAGGCAACCGTTGAACCAACCAAAAAAATCTGCCGTGGGGCGTGTAATAAAAATGAAGCAGAGGAAAAGGAAAGAAAAAGACTGCCAGAAGCCAGAAGGCAAGACAAACAAAAGAGGGATGGATATAAATACTGCTGTATATAATTGTGTCTGTGATGGTCGTTTGCTTGCTCTAATATATCATAATTGATGGTGTTTATTGTAATTGATATACTCGTTTGCAGCTTTGGTCAAACATTCAACCCCCTCCGCTTACACTCGTGGCCATATGGCCATTGATTTCAGTATCATACAAATAGCCATGAGACAAACATCTCCATCGCAAATCTCAGCCTATATGACTTTTTTTAATATTGAAAAAAGAGAGAAAAGTTGAAACTGATCAATGGAACCTTCAGTGAAGAGAGGGCCTACTGTTTTCAGGGAAAGCAAAAAAAAAAAAACAGCAATGTGCTCAGAATGCAGCTAGACGAAGCAATAAAGAAGCAGCTCGACGGAAGACGACTGACTTTGAGAATAAAGAATGGAATTGAGAAAAACCAACCTTTTGGGCTAGGACCGGAGAAAAACAAAGCAGCTCGACGGAAGACGCCAGCCGACAACTGGGTTTGAGAACCCACAAGCAGTGACTCCACCACGGCTTCGAAGACGCAAGCGGACGAGAACCCACGACCACGAGCCGACGACTGGAGGAAAGGCAAATCGGGAGCAAGGGACGAATGGGCTTGAGAAGCAGGGATCGGATTTAACATGTAGGGTTCCAATTTCGTAGAAAGGCAAAAACTAAAAACAACGGAGAAAGTTAAAAATAAAAGAAGAATAGAAAATAATATTTACTACAAAATACCATAAAAATGGTAGTTAATTAGAAGGACGAAACTTTAAAATAAAATTTTAAAATTATTAATTTTGTTATAACTAAATATTTTACATTAAGTAGTATACTTAAAATTAAGAAATAACTAAAATTAGAATTAAAACTACTGATAAATTATATGTGATATAATCGTATCTTTTCTTATTAATTTTTATTTTTATCAATTTTTGTATTCATATATGATAGATAAATCATTTAATAAATAAATATTACACCAATTTTTTAATTTATATTATCAATACTAATATGAATTGAAATTTTTTATAAAAATAAAAAATAAATTCATTTAATATCTTTTCATAAGATAATAATTATCTAGATATTTTTATTTTATTAGCATTACATGCATTTTTCTAACTCACATAAATTTCTTTTAAATAAAAATAAATTATATACAATTTTTTAAATTATTTTGAACTAAGAAATTTTTATTTTTACTTTCTAAATTTATACAACTTTTATTAAACGTATATAATAAATTATAAAAGATATTAAATTTTATTAATAGTATATAATTTTTATTTTTAATTAAAGTTTGTGTTAAGTTTTAAAATATATATAATTTGACAAATAAAACTAAGTTTAATTTTTCCAATAAAAATTGAGAAAATTTATGTTTAATTTAGTCAAATTTAATATTTTGTATTATTTTTAAAAATATAGTATGAGGGAGAATGTAGAAGAGAACATAGAAATTGTTGTTAGGGGAATTTAGTATTTTTAATTTTATATTCTATCTTTTATCCTCTAAATAATTGCAACGTTTATTGTCCTTCATGATAAATATTATTTATTGCAAGTCATTTACTCTAATTTTCCCAAAACAATATTGATATATATTTATAAATATATTATAACAAAATTTAAAATAAATTTAATAAGGTCAAGGTGAATTGGCCTACACGATCTGATAAGCCACCCTATGTCTAGTTCAACTTAGTGGACGGGTTGGACCAGGTCCCATTTGGTTGCTCACGGGTACATTTTTTCAGATTTGGTTTTGTAATATCCTAATTTTTACATTAAGATTTAATTAAGACTAAAAAAGAATTAAGTGAATAAATTATCTTATCCTTAAAAAAGTAAATAAATAAATATTTGGGGTGAATATTGTTATTCCCCTTTCTTCTATTCTAATCCTTTCCGCTGCCTTCCACTAGCATTATCTAAAAAAAAATAAGAGATAAGGATACGTATGGAGAAGTAAGCCGGTGGGGTACTATATATACTCCCCCACACCACACAATTCACCCACCCACCCACCGTGACCAGCCGCGTGGAGCATCAAGAGAGAGAGAGGGAGGAGAGAGGGGGAGAGGGGGAGAATGAGCTTAAAAGGAATTTTAGAGCTCAAAGATTCTGCTTTTAGAATCATTTAGATAAATAAAATGATTTCTTTTCAATATAGTTCCTTTATAAAAAAATTTTTAAATATTTCTTTCTATCTAATGGTAGTAATATTATGTTGATTAGAGAATATTTTGGTACTTAAATTTTATATGGTTGGATTTTTATTTATAGAAAATCATATAATATTATATATACTTTTATAATCATGTTCTATGTTATTAGATTTATTTATGGGATAACTGAGGTATATTTTGGACATTTATTTTGTATAAATTTTTTAATAGATTAAATATTCTGAGCTATCAAAAGTTGAGTTAAATAATCTATTTGAGATTATTAGAGATAATAGAGAATTTTTAAAGGGTTAGATATTTTAATTAATGTTTATGGAAATGGTGAAATTTTAATGATTTACTTTTGTTATTAAAGTTTGAAAATAGAATTTGGAATTTTAGTAAAATTGTAGTTTGCAATATTTAGAGATTTAAAGAAAATTAAGATATTTGAATATTTTTGCAAATATTTGGGGGGGTTTTATGGAATTAAAATATATATGAGAAAATATTAAAGAAATAAACTAATATTTGGTAATATGTAATTGTGTAGACTAATTGTAGAAATAGTTGATGTTGGGTACGAGATTACTACTGTCATAATATTTCCGTATTGGATGAAAGGTAACCGCTTTCTACTTATTATGTATGCTTGGGACATGTTTAGTGAGTGATTTTGAATTTATTGTGATAAAAATATTATTATTTGATAAATTTTGCCTTGATAGTATTAAAAATGCATTGTAAAGTTTCGAATCAAGAAATTGATGTGTTATAATGGCAACGTTTACAAATATTTTTGATAAAATGTTCTTTTGCAACATCGAAACCTTTGAGCTTGAAATTATTGATTGGAATGTGCCAGTAGCTACTCATGCGTGTATGTATATTAATAATGATAAATTGTGTATATGCCATATAAGAGTGTGGATACATTCCCCTTATGGAAGCGTTTTCTAGATGACTACGGTTGCATATAGGGAAACAAAACCCTACTCTTGGTTACGGTTGCAAACAGGGACATAAATTGTGTATATGCTCTATTTAAAGATTATAAAATGATAATTATAATATAGGGAGAGGAGGATGTGGTTATTGATGGGAGGCTATTTAGGAGGGTGAATATATATGCTTAAAGAGGAAATAAGGTTGAAGGACTTCTGTGCTGTACATCGGATGATCCTGTACCCGTTGTTGTTAGATATGATTAGTTTTGATGCTGTCAAATATAAAAGAGCAAAAAGATTTTAAAATGCATATTGATACATAGAAAAGTTTTTATAATGCATATTGGCTTACTCTATATTTGTGCATTCTTTTAATTGGAGGATGATGTGGTTTTGAATATATTTTGAATGTTAAAATGTTTCAAATAGATGTTTTATTATCATACATTGAGTTACCATTCATCTAAGCTTCATTTAGATGTTCAAAACTGATTCTGGAAGTTAATACTTGAGTGCAAGCTAGAAAACTCGAGTATGATGGGTTTTTGGGGTTTCCTATGGCATTACTTGAAGCAAAACCTGAGTATACACTTGAAGTATTGAATTTTGGAGTCAACACTCGAGTATTGGGTCACAAAACTCGAGTTTTGACCTTCTAGGAGTCGATACTCGAGTACTGGAGCTTAAAACTCGAGTATACACTTGAAGTATTGATTTTTGGAGTCAACACTCGAGTATTGGGTCACAAAACTCGAGTTTTGACCTTTTGGAAGTCGATACTCAAGTACTAGATCCTAACACTCGAGTATCAGCCTCCTCTAGTTTCTGTCAGCTCGACATATGTTTGGTATTTTGACCATATCTCCCAAAATACAAGTTCGATTGATGTAAAACTAATTTCATATGAAACTAGACTCAAAATTCGTTTCACAGACACCAAGAACAGCATCAAATGATTTCAAATGAAGGAGATATAAATTTCTAAACTTGGTGGTCAAAACTGAACGCTTTATCTCTGACCTTTGCTTATTGTATCTATCATAACTTTGTTTATATAATAGTTTTGGGACTGATTCTTGTTTCTTGTGAAGGTAGACGTGCAGGGCTTTCTATTGATATATTATTTGCAAGGTTTGGAGTTGAATTGAGAGAGTTATGGCTGTTACAAGTTGAGCTATGTGCTGTGACATAATGCAAGTTCAAATCATGAAGCAAAACTCGAGTATCGTGATCTAAATGGAATTTTGACACCATAAATTCAGTAAAGCTCAAGTTATAGCTTGAGGATACCCGAGTTATGTCACAAGTTTCACAAAACTCGAGTTACAGCATGCTCAGAACTCGAGTTGTGCTCATGGTTCATAGAACTCGAGTTTCATATTTCCAAAACTCGAGTATCGCGCTTTCTAAATATTTTCTAGTTCTGTAACTCCCTTTGATAACTCGAGTTACAAATAAAAGTTTTACAAAACTCGAGTATTGGAACTCAAAATGCTTTATAACTGAATATTTCCATGTGAAACTCGAGTATTGTAAAGGAAGTGTTGTCATCACTCAAGTTCTGGCTTGTAGCAGTCGAGTATCGAACTTCATTTTCAAAATACAGAACAACACTTGAACCAGAACACTCAAGTTACAAATGGAAATGTTATCAACACTCGAGTATTGGTTTGTAATACTCGAGTATTGAGCTTTATTTTTAAAACACAACACAACACTTGAAGCACAAAACTCGAGTTACAAATGGAAGTGTTGTCAACACTCGAGTATTGGTTTGTAATACTCGAGTATCGAGCATCTCCTTCAGAACAAACACAACACTTGTATTAGAGAACTCGAGTTATGGTGAAAGTGTTGTTAACACTCGAGTACTATGTTTGAATACTCGAGTATTGAAGTTTTCCAAAATGTTTTTACTGCAAACTTCTCCTTGAAAACTTGAGTATAAACTAAAAGTGTTCACAAAACTTGAGTACATGACTACAACACTCGAGTATTAGTGTTTTTCTTTCAACACTCTTAAGGCAACTCGAGTACTGAATAAAAGTGTTCTGAAATACTTCCAGCAAACACTCGAGTTACTTCAGAAGTGTTATAAGAACTCAAGTATTGAATCTAAAACTCGAGTACTGCCTCATGAAATTCAAATTTACACTTGCTTTCTCTGATGAACACTTGAGTATTGAGAAACAAAACTCGAGCATTACTTTATCTGACACTATATCAGTCTGACAGCTAAGCCTACGTTTTACCAAATCTTTCCTTATTTATGCTTAGCTTATTTGAATTTTTACCTGCTCTCATAAATGCTCATGCTTTGACTTAGCAACAGGGAATAGGTCTTCTGATCACATCTCCGGTGTTGGATCAACGAACATATTCTCAGACAAAGGCAATCCTATGACAGAAGCAATTAATACAAGACAATGAGCATTGATACAGAGTGTAACGGATACAACGCTCCTCTCCAACGGATATATTTTTGCCAACATCTATAAATATGAGGAAGCAACTGATAGAGAAAATAGAGACGAAGTATATGGAGTCACTGAACACAAAATAGAGAGTGTGGATTCGAGGAAATCCCACAACTTTAGGACTCTGATATTATACTTCTCCGAGAGCTTCAATGTTTATCTTTCCACTCTTTGAGAGAGTATATTAGTTCATCCAAACTCATTGTAATTCTGTGAGAAACTCAAGATTGTGATCTTAAGATTGTTGGGCTGAGTTTGAGTTGTGAAAACAAAGCACGTTGGTCTCTGTTATAGTGCAGTTCTTGAGGGGGAGTGCGATTCCCATTGTAAAGGCTTGAGAAGCCTAATGTTATTGTTGTTTGTGGATTGGAAAATCTCAGAGGAGCTCTGAGGACTGGACGTAGGTTAGAAGGACCGAACCAGGATAAATCACTGTGTTCATCTTCTCTGCTTTGCTCTTTCTTTCAATAACTTATTTTTTATTTACTCTTTGATTTAACAAAAATTTTATGACACCCAATTCACCCCCCTCTTGGGTGACATCCATCCTAACGGTTGTGATGAGGGCTTATGACACCCCTGCGATGTGAAAGGGGCAACCCATGGTTTGATCTTTATGCTCTGTGGATTTTGGCCAGTCTATATCACTTGATAAGTGAGCTCGTTGAGTTATACTACAATCACATGGGATAATATTAGCTCATGGGTTCAGTCAAAGGAAATAAGGCTGAGAAGGAATAAGGGAGGACAGAAAATAATAAATCTCTGTGTAATGATTTCTTGTACAATTTTGTGATGATGCAAGTATGAAATCCATGTTATTATAAATTGATAAATATGTGTGTCAATAATTAAGAAGAAGCGGTTATGTGGATATTAATCCAATTGATCTTAGTAATCGTGGTAATAATGAATATATTGATATTAATATATATGTATTCTGTGAAAGGTTAATAGTGATGATTATGAACTATTTGGAAAGTTTAGTATTACTTGTGAAATTGTTTTCAAATGCAATTAATTCTTTATCTCTTAGCGGTACCCACTCGTATGCCTTTTAAGTAGGATCACCGGTTGTTGAGACTTTTGTCTCATTCTATCAATTTAACACTTCTCAGGTAATAATTCTCATGTTGAATTGTCGGGAAGAGTTATAAGGTAGCAGATATCCCTGCATATCTCTATATTGCCTATTTTGTTATTTATGTGTTGACTGATGAATATTGTCATCTATAGGCTCATTTTGCAAACTATGTCTTACCATGTATGTTGGTAACTTCAGAATATAATGAGTTTAGTCAGAAGCAAGAACTCTATATTCCTAGTAGGTTGGAGTAGGTTACTAAGTAATGATTATACTTTAATAACTTGAAATGAATTAAGTTTTCGATATTAAGGTAAGGGTTTTACATGTTATCTGTCGAGTAAGACTGGGTGGACTTCCGGGCTATGTGTGCAACCATAAAGCTCTAACTGGATGGGAAGAAAAGTTGAGAGGAAAGAAAATAGGAGGAAAGAAAATGGAGAGAAGAAAAAAACAGAGAGAAAATGTTATCACCCATCCTGCTTGGATGGATGAGAGAAAACAGAGAGAGAAGAAAATGGACAAATAGTTAAATGACTAAAATATCTTTAGATAAAAATCTTTTAATAAATAGTTGAATAAGTATCCTTAAAATATATCAAGTATAAAATGTCATGAAAAAATTATACTTACATTAATATCGTTAAATAATTTAAAATCATATTATTTATTAAATAAATGTTTTCATGTTATTATATTTCAAAATAAAATAATTAAGAATAAAAATATATCATATTTTTTTAAAATTTGCAAGGTTTTAGTAAGCAATTAAAAAATAAATAGCTATTAGAATATATCTTAAAGCTTATCCTTTTAAAAAATAAAGTCATAGTCAGAATTTTAAAAAAGTTATATGTTAAACGTAATATCTTAAAATAAAAAAGTAAATAATAAAGAGCATGTGGTAGATAAGAAAAAAGAGTTTTCTCTCCATGTGGTAGGACTCACACCCTATTTTCTCTTTAACTTTTCCTTCCTCTCACTTTTTCTCTCCATCCAAGCAGTGGAAAACTCATTTCTTCCAGTTTCTCTCCAAGTTTTTTTCCTCCTCATTTTCTCTCTATCCAAGTAGGAGGTAATAGAGAGAAAGATAAGAAAAGTGGCAAGGGGCTAATAGAGACAAGAAGATGAAAACAAAAGGATAGGGGAGGAGTTCATTCCAGATTTTAAACCAATTAGTCTTTGTAATGTCGTCTATAAGGTGGTTACTAAAGTTCTTGCCAATCATTTAAAGAAATTAATGTCATTGCTGGTTGACCCTAATTAATGTAGTTTTGTTCTTGGTAGGCAGAGCTCAGATAATATTATTCTTGCTCAGGAGATTATTCATTTCATGAGAACCTGTAAGAAGAAAAATAAGGGCTTTGGGCCTTGAAAATTGATCTTGAGAAAGTTTATGATAAAGTGAGATGGATTTTGTTGTAGAGTGTTTGACTGAGCTTAAAGATCCAGATAATTTTGTGAGGATTATTCTTAGTTGTTTATCTACAGCTAATATGCATGTTATGTAGAACAGGGGCCATGGCAATTCATTCACACCTACTACAATTCATTCACACGTACTTGTGGAATTTGACAAGGCAACCCTATTTCTCTGTACTTATTTTGTGTTTGTTATGGAGAGATTTTCTCACATAATTCAAAGTGCAGTTGAGGTGGGTAATTGACTTTCATTCTGTTTAAAAAATAATGGAACACCAGTTTCTCATCTCTTCTTTGGGTTTGTTTGGGAATTCCGTTAGGAGAACGATCACAGATTCCGAGGTAAATATGTGAGAGGAGTTTTGTCTCGACTTGCATGAAAATGACTTTTGGGGAGGCAAACAGCCTCCCCAAACAAGCCCTTTGTTTGTTGAGGCTTCTATGGACTAGGTGGCAGTGGTAAAGGCATGCCTTGATTATTTCTGCAATGCCTCTAGAGAGAAGGTTAATGGTACTAAATCTAGAGTATACTACTCGGCCAATGTTAGCTATGCTGGAAGGCAAGATATTGATTCATTTTGGAGTTTATGACTACATCGGACCTTGTTAAGTACTTGGGTGTCCCGTTACATCATCAGAGAGTATCTAAGCAAACTTACACTTGTATTCTCAAGAAGATGGATACTCTATTATGAAGGTGGAAAGTTAACAATTTATCTCTGGCAGCAAGGCAAACTTTGGTGTCATCAATTGTAAGTGTTATTCCAGGATATACAATGCAGTCCGTTTGGCTGCCAACAAATCTAATATCCTAATTTTTAAATTGAGATTTAATTGAGGTTAAGAAATAAATTAGTTAATAAATTGTTTTATTAAAAGAAGAAGAAAGTAAATAAATAAAGATTTGGCACCAATATTGTAGTTTTCCCCTTTTCTATATAAATATCCTCTGTCCACTGCCTCTGTGAATTAAAAAAAAAATATTTGTGCAATGGACGTGTGATGGGAGTAAGGCAGTAGGGGTATTATATATACCCCAAGGCTGCGTGAATTAAACAAAAAAGGGAGAGGCCAGCATGAGGAAAGAGAGAAAGAGGAGAGAAGGGAGAAATGGAGAGAGAAAAAGAGCTTAAAAGGAATTTTTAAGCTCAAAGGTTCTACTTTCGGGATCATTTAGATAAGTAAAATGACTTCTTTTTAATATAGTTCCTTCACGAAAGTTTTTCTAAATATTTTTCTATCTAATGGTAGTAATATCATATTGGTTAGAGAATATTTTAGTATTTACATTTCTGTACAATTGGAGTTTTATTTATAGAAAATCATATAATAATAGATATACTTTTATAACCATGTTTTATGTGATTAGATATTTTTGAAATTTATTTTGTAAAATGTTTTTGATATATAAAATATTCTGTTAATACCTTGTTTTGATGATAACAAAATCATGATTCAAAGATTGCATGACAGGATTTGGAAATGGTTTGAAATTTTTGAAAATTGGTTTTCATATGCAAAAACTCGAGTTTGGGGTTTCAGCAACTCGAGTTACACAGAACTTTCAACATCAACTCCAGTCTTCAGCTTCAAGTTGTGATGACTCGAGTCACAACCTTCCTAGAACTCGAGTTACATGCCTAAAAATCTGTTTTCAAGGAAATTCATGAAGTAAAACTCAAGTTTGGGGTTTCAGCAACTCGAGTCTCTCAGAACTTTCAGTAACAACACGAGTTTCCAGCTTCAAGTTGTGACAACTCGAGTTCCAGGAATATAGAACTCGAGTTTCGTGCCCTTGAACCTCTGAGGAAGAATTTGCCACAATGTAACTTGAGTTCCAGAAGTATATAACTCGAGTTGCATAACTGTTTTACAAAACTTGAATTGAAAACTGGAAGTTTTGACATTAGAGTTATGACCACTCGAGTTACACACTTTTCAAAACTCAAGTTGCACAACATGATTTCAAAACTTGCAGTCTAAACTCGAGTCATTCAAATAAACGTTTTTGAACTACATTATGAAACTTCCATTATGAACTCGAGTTTCCAAATTAAAGTTTTCTCAACTCCAGTCAAGCATCTTTGAAAACTTGAAGTTTTACCACATAGCATTTCAGATAGCTGTAAACCTATGAGATGAAACTCGAGTCATGGATTCCTACAACTCGAGTCATAACTTTATCTGACAAATAACGTCTGACACAGAGCTTCACTTTTATCAAATCCTTCCTTATTCCTGTCAAAGTTTTTTAAAACCTACCTGCTACCATAAATGCATGTTCACTAAACTATGAAACAGGAAAAGTCTCATCTGCTGAAGATCTCCAACAACAAGAAGCAATCAGAATTTTCTCAGTCTTCGCCGACGTCGCAGGAATACATTTATTGCTGCATTCATTGCACACACCAACCAGAGACAACAGCTACTCCATCAGAGTAACGGATATTTGATCTTCTCTAACGGACACATTGAATGAGCTCAGCTATAAATAGAGAAGCATTAAAGATGGAAGAAGACGACGATTAAAAATGATATTATTCTTACGCTCTGTGTCTTCTGCTTTCTGTAACATTCAAAAACACTCTGTGAGCTTTAGTGATTAGCACATATACTCTTGTGAGAGTTTATTCTTGTAATTCATTCTTCTATTCGTTGAAGAAACTCAAGGACGGGGCCTTGAGATAGTTGGGCTGTGAGGTTGTTGAAAAACAGAGAGTGAGGGTCTCTGTTCTCTTGCAAATAGTGAGGGGGAGTGTGACTCCTTGATTGTAAAGGCTCGAGAGGCCAAATTGTTTGTGATTAGTGGATTGCAAATCTCAGAGGAGCTCTGAGGACTGGATGTAGGTCAGAGATGACTGAACTAGCATAAATCGTTGTACCATTCTTCTTCTACTCTCTCGGTGACTTCATTTAGTTTCTGTGATTTAAGTTTAATTTTTTAAAAGTGACCAATTCACCCCCTCTTGGTCAAATCCTAAACTAACATTTGGTATCAGAGCAGGTCTCTTATCTAAAAGACGTAACTGTCTCAAGAGCGATCATGGCAGGATTTGGCGAACACGTTATAGCCGACGGAGCATCGATCACAGACCTCCAGCCTTCAATAGCCAGAAGTTCTCCTTTTGGAAGATAAAGTTCCAGAACTTTATTATGGCCACTGACTTTGATTTGTGGGACATTTTTGAAACAGGAAATATTGTGCCGATGAAGAAGGATAAAGATCAGTTGGTTCTGAAAGCAAAAGCAGAGTTCGATGAGGAAGACAAGAAGAAGATGCTACTAAACAGAAAAGCTGTATTAATGCTGCAAGCAGCCTTGAATGAAGATGATTTCTTCAAAGTCTGCACTCTGCCCTCTGCAAAACACATGTGGGAAGCATTAGAGATTACCTACGAAGGAACTGAAGTGGTAAAGGAAAGTAGAGTAAACATGCTCACCACTGAGTATGACTTGCTCAGAATGAGGGATGAAGAAACGATTGCTGAATTCCAGATGCGGCATACTCACCTTATCAATAAGTTAGCCGCTCTTGGAAAAACATACGACCAACGCTCCCAAGTAAGAAAGATTCTCAATGTGCTATCCAGCAAGTG
>JANTPZ010096457.1:0-13070 GCA_025593235.1 Vachellia pachyceras | reverse complement strand
TCCGTTCTTGCTGGGTTTTATGTTAGAATATATCGGGGGTTAGTTTTAACCTGACAAAGATAACGAAAAAACTGAGATGGGATGTTGATTCATGGCAATATTGTTTTGCTGCTATATGGCTCACTTCATGACTGATTTTTGTGGCTGCTGCTTTCATGTGAGTTAGTTATATGCATGTGTCAAAAATCCCACTATTTCCCTGTTTGCTTTTATTCATTGCATCTCGTTCTTGCTATTTTTGTGCTTGCATTTATTTTCTAACATGGCAGGCGTCATTTTGTTTCGTACATCCGTATCGCAAAGCTCAATGATCACTTTCCTTTGTCGGTCGGTCCCAAAATCTGCACCCCCGTTGTGTTGTTTTAACTTGGCTTTTCAATAATCTAGCATTCATCATTTGACTGTATTACTGATGACTTAAGGTGAGCTGGTTCGGTTTAAGAAATTGTCAAACTTCAACGCTTGACACATGAGCTACTTGTCGCAGGGAAAGAGTTCTTTAGCCACTGGAGTCCTATTAATTTTTACCCTTTTCACCCCATGTTTCAGTCTGTTAGATAATATATAACTTACAACTATCAACTTTTATTTGAGTTCGGTTCGAACTTGTCAAGCATTTGGAAGTTTATAAACAAGTGTTCTTTGTCTTGTGCATCTAGATATTTGTGTGTGTGTAAACAAGTTTAAAGCTCATTCATAAGCTTGGTTTAATTGATATATATTTGCCAGCTTGGGGTGGTAAAAGCACCAGCAACGAAGTCAGTCAACAGCGGCAGTAACGATGTCAGTTAGGAGCTGGTCACAATTAGTTACATTAACCAAATTAGTTGCATATTCAGTTAAGTTACTTCTTTTAGTTGGTTAGTTGGATGACAGCTGTATATAATAGGAGATAGCATGTCACTTTAAGCTTGCACATACAGTCTTTTCTCTCTCTGATTATTCTCAGATCCGTAAATGTAATTGCACAGATGACTGATCATCTCATTCAATGAAGTTCGCCTTTCCTTCTTCAGTTTTGCATTCTCTCTCTCAATCTTGTATTAATCATGGAACACACGCCCTTCTTGCATTTTCCACATTCAATTTTAAACTTGAAGGCGATCTGTCCCGACAATGTTAGACGTCTTCTCTCGCTGAAAATCTCTCAGCAAAGTTCTTCGTTGAATTCAATGCTTGAACGTTATTATTATTACCATCAATATTCTTTTCACCCATTCCTGCTGTATCCCATTGCAACATCCTTGTGTAGTTGGTTTGTCAAGACAACCAGGGGGGAAACGACGTTCGTCAATGAAAGTTTGACATGGTGATGGTGTCACTCAGTCTAAAAGACGAAACACGTTTTAATTCGGGGTGTTGAAGAAGAGAAAGTTGAAGACCAAAATAGGAAGTCTAAAAGGAGAAGATTAGTGGGTTAAGGAACAAGTATTTGGACGAATAAATGACGTTTGTGGTAAATGGGTACTGGACGGGTGGGTGTGCGTTGGAGAAAGCCAGGTTGGGAGTCGAGAGAGAAGGGATCATTTATAATGGGACAGTGAGTCCTAAGATGGCTTCAAGCATAAAAGGAAGTAGATGGAAATCCAGCTCATAGTGCTCCAACACACAAAAAAGGCCCCACGTGGAGAGGACTGCCAGTTCACCGGCCAGCGAGCTTCTATGTATTTTATAATCCTTTTTTTTTAAAACATCCAACCTGAAGGTCCTTCTCTAGCTGTGTCCTCGTCCCTAACGCTGGCAACAAGCCAGATATATTCATTTGAAAAAGGTCAGAGAAAGCTATTAGCTATATGGGATCATGAAGGGCAAGATCCATAACATGGGAGCGACCGAGAGTAATGGATGATTCGTTATTGAAAAGTCAGATACTTGTGGTTGTGGCTCTCATCCTCGTGGCCTCTGGACAAGATGTGCCATTCATAATTAAAAAGTGGGAGATTATCGGCTTGATTTTTTTAAACAATTATTAATGTGACGATTGACGAAGGAATTATAGGATGGCGATGGGTAGATATATACCTCGTTAACAGTCCTTAATTTTGTTTTCATCGCTAGCAGCCGCCCTATGGTTTCTTCGCACATGATTTTCTATCTTCACACGTTAGTTAACAACTCGATATATATATTCTGTTTTGGTTTTTGCTTGACTTGGGAGTTTGCCAGGTAATAGTTCATGATTAGCGGATTCAGGTTAGGAACATGATGGGGTCCCGCGGATGTAATATATTCAGTCCCAGCAGAACATGGAACAAGGTGCAACAGTCGATGGTCCAATGCATCACCTAGGGGGAAAAACGCTAGCGCGCGGACTCCCACGTAACCAACCATTAACTAAAAAATGCTGTTTTAACGTTATAATGACAGGTTTGCTAAAAAAAACGTTATAATGACAGATTTTACAGCAGCGAGTGACAGCGTCGAGAAACCAAAGCTGCAAGCATTGCAGACTCTACCATGCAGATTTGGCCGTCATTAGAATTTGTTCTGGTATTAAAATAAAAGATGAAGTGTCATTTGGTGGTGGGTTTGAGAAGGAGAAGCCATGATGGAGGAAGGTGGAAGAGAAGAGAAAAAGGACAGGCAAATAAGAGGATTGTTAAAGAGTGAAGAAATGAAAATGGAGAAAAAGAAGGGGATTGATTGGAGGGTGGGAGATACATTAATGCAGAACAGAGAGGATCCACTTCAAGTGAGATATGGCTACGTTTGGAAATATGTTGGGGAGTCCATTTTGGCTCCCCAAACCCATTCTCACGCAAGCCGAAACAAAATTCCTCTCACATAAAATACCTCGGAATCTGTGTCCGTTTTCCCAACGGGTTTCCAAACGAAGCCAGTAACGCAGCTGTCACTCCATGCTACAAAGCCCGCTATCCCTCCCTTCCCTCTCGGCCAGCAAATTAGCGTTTGTAGCTGTCAGACCTCTTTATCTCTCCTCCACTTACCGTGTTCCTTATAAGTTATATATATATATATAAATATATATATATTATGTCCCCTTTTTTCTTATGCTTTAAAGAAATGTGTTGTTTTTATAATTAAACTTCTCTGTTCCAAACAACCATCAAATAATAACAATATAACACAACACATCATCATAAATCATACCCACCCCTTTTTCTGTGGCTCCTCTCAATGATTCTTGTGCTGCTGTAAAAAAGAAAGAGGCTGAGTGGTGTGGAGGCACATATAGAGCTGCAAGCAGATGCTACTGTGAGGGTGGCGCCAGAGAGATGTGGAAGATGAAAAGGCTGCGTCTTGATGCATGAACAAGCACACCCTTTTGTTACTTTGATGCCATGGCTTATCCACATTACCGATCACAGTTCGGCGACACGACATTCACCAAAGTGTTTGTTGGGGGGCTCGCTTGGGAGACTCCCTCCGAAGAAATGCGTAAGTATTTCGAGCAGTTCGGAGACATACTCGAGGCTGTCATAATCACCGATAAGAACACAGGAAAATCTAAAGGCTATGGATTCGTATGTCTCTCTATCTACTCCTCTCCCTCTTTCTCTGCCTTGAACACCAAGCCTTTTTTGCCCCACCTGATGCGACTGCAAATATGTGTGTTCGCGCGCTGTTAAGATTTTAGTTTTTGAATTAATCTTTTCATGACCAGGTAACATTCCGTGATCCAGAATCAGCTAGAAGGGCCTGTGCTGATCCAAATCCGATCATAGATGGAAGAAGGGCCAACTGTAATATTGCTTCTCTGGGACGACCAAGACCTTCCCCACCCCGAGGTCCTCCATTCTATGTTTTGTGCTGTTTCAAGTTTCAACAATATAACTTTTGATTCCAGGCGTTATAACTGTTAAAATTAAAAACCGAGGCTGCAGCGATAATTGGAATGTGGTAATTCAGGGAGGAATACATTTCAAGGCGGGAGCACATCACAGAGTGCAGCATCGTATGGTGGCGCTCCGGCAGCAGCACCGCCTCCACTTCCTCCTCCTCCGCCGGCGCCTGGGCTGATGTACCCGCCATATGGGTGAGTGGAGTTAGCTTTGTTCATTAAGTGGAGGTATTAATTATCCATAACACACGCAGTCAAAGGAAATGGTCCATAGGTATTCATTGAGAACTGCGTATCGACGCGCACACATTGCTACTATCTTCCTATGACGCTTGACTGCCCCCCCCCCCCCCCCAAATTACAGTAGGTGTCAGTGTCAGCCTCAATCTCGTAATCCCAAGTACAAAATTAATTGAAGCTTCCCCTCCCTTTTACCAATCCCACCGTTAATTAATCCTCTCTCTTCATCTTCCAATCATATTTACCACCGACAAAACCTCATGGATGCACGAAATCCACTGTGCGTCTAAAAAAGAATACAGTTTAACAGAATCTATTTATTTTTAGGTAAATTTTAGATTTAAAATACATTTATTATGTGTAATTTTTTGATTTAAAATATATTTTGAAAGGAGGAATTATTAAATGTTAGGGTTTATAAACTAATGGATTTTTAGTACTCTACAAATCCAAACGTGATTCCGGTTAGGCTCACGTTTGTCCCCAAGATAAATTGACTTTTCACTGATTTTGTAATGTATAAAAGTAACGATATTTTATTATTTTATATACATGGTAGTAACCAGTAAAAATGCAGGTGATACTGATAGCTGCTACAGATCAAATAACGGGTATGTGATCCGTGGTGGTCCTGCAGTAATTGATTTTACTTATTTTTTTCCCTCTTTACCTTCGGCTCTCTCTCAGTACTGTTCTGTACCATCTCTCTCAGTCAAAAAAAGTCATTTTCTCACCCGCGGTTATATTGTTTTCTTATGAATATATATTGAGTTGGTAAAAATAAAACACACTTGAAAGCAAACAAATTAGCAGAGGCACACGCGCTTGTAATGGGAATAGATTAACAATTTTTAATACCCTCAGTCTTAAAAGCACATATTTCTTATCTAGCTTGTTGAAAGCAGTGCACATATTAAACTACAAGAAGGCAACATGACTAAGACTGAGGATATGCATTCATTTAGGGAACCACAGCCAAAACCAGCGCCACCGGTATTATTACCTATCGTCCTCACTTGACTTGCAATGATCGAAAAGCCTTTACATGCATGTTTAAGTATGATGCAACTCCATTACAAGAGATCAGAAGCATATATACCATATTTGAATCATTGCTTCCAAAACAATGACTAAATAATAATGCAAGTAAATTGGCAATCTCTTTTGCTAGGTTCTTGTCACTAATGGATTCTTTTCAATGCTTCTTTTGTTGCAGCTACTCTCCCTACTCTCCCGATTACGGGTACCACCAAGTAAGCCTCTCTCTCTCCCCCTCTCTCTCTCTCTTCAATGACTGATCAATATTCCATTATGATGAGAGTAGCAACAGTAGCAACATATGATTGGTGTTATGAGCACAGGCGGCAATGTACAACCCCCAGATTCAGCAGCCACAATACTACCAGCAAGTGTATGGAGCTTCATCATCGGGTCTGACTTCCCCGTATTACTATGGTTATTCGGTGCATCCACCCAGGGCCTCTTATTCTACGCCCCAGCCCCATCGCCTGCCACCTGGACCCTCCTATCTGTACTACCCTTACCCTTCACCTGCACCTCCAACTTTGGATCTCTCCTCCGCATATCGCCCCGCCCCTCGACAGCCAACACTGTTAAGACAGCCCTTCCCTTCCTCTAGTGGTACGTACCTTTCAGCTTTCACCTTTTCTACATATATATATCACTGTTAATTCTCCATTATCACTTACCATAAGAATGCGCGCGCGCATAGACCTTAATTAATCAACGTACGCAGTGGGGTGGCGAGTGAGGAAGGGAGTGATGCACTTACTGACACAATATTGTGGTTTGGGTTGAACTAGTGGGGGAGGGGGTCCAATGGGCAAACCCAACCCCATGTGAATGAGCTGTACGTCTCGGTTGTGGCATCAAACTTATATAATGTAAAGTGGGTCAATGACAGAGGAAGAAGGGTCATAGCTAATGTGTAGAGTAGCAGTGAATGCACGTGGCTTATATATATCAGTACCAAATAGAGTGGTTATTTCTTTTTAGATGTGGTCAAGTGCTCTTCCTACTCATTGGCCCACCTTCCATGTTACTTGCTTCTGACCGCTGTAAGTTTTTTTTTAAAAAAAACTATGAAACATTTATGAACCTAGTTTCTTTAATCTCATCAGTTTACAAGGTGGTTTCGTATGGGCAAGTATAGGTATCGAGAATTCGAAACAAGTGCATTGATTCGGTCATTATTATTAATATATCCTGAACCTGAGTGAACTTGTTTATCCGACTCTAATTTTATGTAGTAATGTTTGTTATGATTGCTGGTTTCAGATTCACAGTCACAGACTCAGCAGCGTACCTCCTCCGAGACGACGGCGGCTTCATCAGAAAGTCCGAAAACCCAAGGGAAAACCTAATAGACACCTGCTGAAAGTTAAATTTCAACTGCATAATCCTCACGATTTCATCACACATTAATTAATTCTTCATCATCTTTTCCCATAATATGTCAATTTAATTTTTTTTGTCCAAAGCTGTAGCTTTTAGGCAATAATGGTTTCGCAGATATCATCACATGTGCCCTCTCCACAGCCATCGCACTCAAAGGATGGACTAATCATCAACTCCATGCAGACTTCCTAATTCATCGCCTTCCCCCTTCTTTTCAAGGACTTCTAAATTATTTTATTACTAATCATTCAATTCCTTTTCAAGTTACAATTTTATTATCCTATCATATAATAGATAAGAGCTACATCTTGCATCCACATTGTATCCATAACAAATGAATGAGAAAGGCATTGTCTTCAACAAGCTTCGTTTAGGCGCTCATCTCAGGCTTAGCTCGAGCGTATAAACTGTCAGCCAATATATCATTATCTATACGTTTTAAAAGGTTTGTTTTCCTTTTTGAACATCAAGGGTTTTATGTACCTTGAACGTGTTATCTATTTGAAATGGTTACATTTCAGCTTTATTTTGTACTATATCGAACTGGGCCAAGTTAGAGTTCCACTTCAGAAATAACTAACCCTAAAGCCCAATGATTGAGCTAAACACCCTGGTAATCTTTTCTATCACTTTCAAGTGTCGAGTAGAGGTTAGCAGAAGGTCATCTGATGAGGAAGTTAACGTGACCGTTTAAGCATACGTATCTTCACAAATGCAGAAATATTAGTTATTATGTGTTGATGATCGAGTAAAGTTCCTTGGCTCACCACTGCAAATTCTACTATATTCATCTTATTACGTATAATTATTGTATATGCAAGTAGAATAAAAATGAGTACTCGATTCTTGTTCTGCATTGTTGAGTATTAATGATTCCTTATTTTTATATCAAGAAGTTAATTTGGGGTTTGTCCGATATTTAAACTGCAAATTGTCATTAAAGACTCGTGGGTAGAGAATAACGAGGGATACCATGTTGGAAATACTAGACATTAATGAAAGAATCTTTTTGTATGGTGCGGAACCTCAAATAGAAATGGAATGGAGCATGCTCCCAGTAATGAAGGAGAATGTTGAGCGTTGGGAGCGAACTAGAAATGAACATAAGTTACCCTAGATTTGAAATCCACTGCTGTGGAATTGATGCTAATTTTGGGAGAGGCGGGCCACAGAATTTATGGTATATCCTATCCAAGCATAAAACTGAAAAAGAGGACATACAGGAGGAAATAATGAGCCTCTCAGTAAAAAGGCTCTTTTCATTCAACTGTAATATTCTCCGGCCCCCTATCATTTCCCTATCTTCTCACTTCTCCTTCATTCCAAAATTTGATTAGCTTACAATCTATCCAGTGTGGGGGTTTATTCGCTATAAAGCCCTATTTTCTGATAACCTCCAACATGCATTTCTCTAATAAAATCAAAGAAGGATAATATAGCTAGGAGATATGGAGGCCTCGGATGCAATAATATGTAGCTCTTATTATCTTTCTTCTTCACGTGATGATCCTACTACTGATTCCAATCTTTTGCCTGCCATGAACCACCCGAGTCATCAGCGTCAGCCTCTACCTCTACTGAGCAGCTTCCTTGGTTCAACTCCAATATTTAGCTCAAAACCTGCTTACCCTACGACGACTCCTCATGACCATGTTGGTGAGGAGGAGGATGTCACAGTAGCCTTACACATAGGACTCCCCCATAATCCCAGCACTGCTTCAACAGGTCCAAAAGGAGTTATCAATGAGCCCCAGGTTCCCAGGAATTACTGGATACCCACCCAAGATCAAATCCTCATCGGATTTAGTCACTTCTCTTGTCCTGTCTGCCTCAAAACCTTCAACCGCTACAATAATCTTCAGGTACAGTACTTTTATCGAATCTCATACATACACACACATGTATATTTTCATATTTTGAGCTGGTAAGAGTCTAGCAAAAGTAAATGACATGTATTTCACCCAAAAAAAGGTAAATGACTTGTAACTAGCTAGGTATAAACGTTAGAGTGCTCAATAGTCAATAGTAGCTCTACTGTTCCAGCAGAATATGATCATACTGCTGACTGATGAAAATGGTGGGAATTAAAATGAGAAAAAGTAGATGCATATGTGGGGACATGGATCACAGTACCGAAAAGGACCGGAGTCACTGAAAAGAACACATCCAAGGCCGTTGTTGGACATTCCGTGTTATTGTTGCGCGAGGGGATGCAGGAACAACATAGAGCACCCGAGGGCAAAGCCACTGAAGGATTTTAGAACGTTGCAGACCCATTACAAGAGGAAGCATGGAAGCAAGCCCTTTATGTGTCGCAAGTGTGGAAAGACATTGGCGGTGAAGGGAGATTGGCGAACTCACGAGAAAAATTGTGGCAAGCGATGGCTTTGCGTCTGTGGCTCTGACTTTAAACACAAGAGGTCGCTTAAGGACCATATCAAAGCCTTTGGCTCTGCTCACTACCCTCTCTCTTCTTCCTTCGATGCCATTTGATGATTCATTCACCACTTTCTACTGCTCCTTCGTTTTCCGTTTTCCTTGATACCAATTACCTTGTTTCTAGGTATAGACCATGTGTTACCTTTGTGGTTATGGATATTTCGAGCATCAGGTTTCAAGGTCTTGAAGCGTAATTAAGGCCTTATCAGAATATTCGTGCTTCTGCCAAGGATTGATCATTTCCTTCCTTCTTGTCTTCGAATATACGTTTTTATACTTAATCAATATTTTATTAAATAATTAGATCACTTTATTTAGTTAAAACACCAATGGAGCGTGTCGGTATGTAAAGGTTGGACGGGCTGCTTCTTTTATGGTTGATCCGTTTGTTCGAGCCTTGGCCTAAGATTAGTAGCCAATTCGTGTAGAGGGGGCTGGTGTTGATGACAATGGTCCGATCACATGTGTGTAGCTCAAGACTCGCTCGTGAGTTTGAGTGGTTTTTGTGTGTGTTTGGAAGTGCGTTGAAATAAATGAGTTTACAGATTTCAAGGTATTTTACGGATTTTAAGATGGTTTTATGGATTTCGAGATAGTTTTAATGAATTTCAAGATGATTTTTACAAATTTCGAGATGGTTTTATATTAAAATGTGTGCACCGTTTGAGAAACGGTGTTCCAAACCGCAGAGGTAGGTGTAGTTTACGTGGGTGGGCGAACGATTCCCTTACATGAACCTTCGACACAAAATTCCAAACCTCCGTAGAAAAGTCGAATGATAGACTCCGTGGTAAATCAGGTTCAACAGAAATCATGAAGAAAATATCAGCAATAAAACTTGACCACTTTATTCTATTTTTATTACCTTTTCAATTTTGAAAATAGAAAACAGCACATCGAGCTTAATGCGTGTGCATAAATAGTCATTAAAGAGAAAAGGAATTATTTTCGGCTCCCGTTCAGGCCCAGCGTTAGAAAACGAAGGAAGAAGAGTAGTGTACTTGCCAAAAGGCCCGTCTCGGCCCGAGTTGTTTTTTTGTTTTTTCAATAAAAAGCTTAATTAAATTGAGATGTGGATACTAACGGAGTTAGATCTAGTATAAGTAACGGGGTTGGATCTAGTACAAGTAGTTAATTCACACAATGCCGTGAATTGAGTTTTAAATTTTCGTTGAAAAATGATGCCTGCGCGTAGTGTCTACAATATCTCAGAATAAAATTAGACTTGTGCTTGACAAGAATGGTTGAATTGTATATAGTAAACTGGTATCTTTTGGTTTCAAACATAGATTTTCTCTTTCATACTCTCTTTTTACTACTTTTTTCTCTTTTCTCTTTCTTACTTTCCTCTTTCCTACCCACTCTTTCTTACTTTTTTGCCTCGGAATCCGTAAAAGCTATAACTTCCCAAATATAAATCACGTTTCAAAACCTAGGTTTTGCCTCGGAATCTGTGAAACCTAGGTTTCAAATCTAACTCCCAAACAAACCCTAAGTAAAGATTCATGATAATAAGAGAGGTCTTCCAGTTAGGAATAGTTACAGAGGAGAGAGTTGAGCTGGTGAATGTCTAGAGGTGAAGGACGCATTGTGCTCTGGCGTGGTGTTCTGGCCTGCCATCCTAGGCGTTGACAGTGGTTGAATATATCACAAAAACAAGTGTTATTTGGGCACATAGTTAAAGAACAGTATAACCGTGACGGACTCAGGATGTTGATTTAGGGGTTTTAAGATAAGTGATACTTATTTTTAATATATTTTGAGAAGAATTTAAATAAAAATTTAGTTGGTTCAAAATCAGTAAATGAGTGGATGCAAAATAAATCACATAGTACTAATATATGTCTACTTTTTTGGAAGTCTAGGATGCGGTGAACCCACTTACAAACATGCAGACCCACCTATGCTGCTTGTGAGTGTATATAAATGTCTGTAATTCTTATTTTATTGCTGCGTATTGCCCTTAGATTTTCGCATTTAGAAGAAAATGGAAACTCGTGAGAATACAGGAGATGGGTGATTGCAACCGAGAGTATTATGGGTAGGGTTTTTTTAAGCACAAGTAAATTTTTACGGGACGCAACTCTGACTTTTAGTTCAACGAATTGATTGGAGAAAAAGGAATTCGTGGGTGCATGTGTTGTATGCGATGACGCCGAAATGAGAGTGTTGTTGGCGGCCAGCCGCCTTAACCCTTGGGTGGGAAGAAAGTGGCAAGTGGTTTCCATCCGATGTCGTCATCTGCATTGAAATCGGCCAGAGTTATCACCGTTCATGGCCCTCGCTGTCGTCGTTGATACAGTTGCCCGCACATGGCTGATGGCTCCTTCCCCGTTTTGTTGTACTCGATAGGCACAGGTACAGAGAATGAGTAATGAGCTTAATTATGGCTCCTTCCTGTCAAAATACAAATATAAAATTCCTTAAAAGCTGCCCTTCCCTCTGTCCAAAGTTGAACATATTTTTTACGTCGCGTCCAAAACATGGACTTTTCTTTTCGGTGAAAGAATATCTCTGACTTTAATTCCTACCATGACTCTTCATATATCATATTGAAGTTTCACGTTGACTCTTTATTACTGTGCCCGTTTAAGGGTCAGTTAGAAAAATAATTTTATGGAAATTGAAATAAACATATAAGAAGAATTTTATTTTTAATTATGTGTAACATGAAAAATAAGCGATCCCAAATATATTGATATTGTGTGTGTTTGAAATCCGTTGAAAAAATGATTTTACGGATTTCAAATATACTGATATTGTGTGTCCAAAGTATGTGATGGAAGTTTTATCCCAATTAACATGTAACATGATTGAAAATCACTTCCCAAACACGCAGATAACAAATGTTGTTATTGTTGAATTATGTCAGAAACGGATTAAAACTTACAAAAAAAATATACTCTAATTAACATGATGACTCTGTTTGGTAAAGCTTCTCAGGAGCCCAAAAGCACGTTCAACAGTTTTTTTCGTAAAACGGGATAATCGCCTTCATATATTTGCCTCGACTTACGTAAAAATACTTCTCTACCGCTTTTCCAAACGAGCTCGTTGTGTTGGCTTTTCTGCGGACTTCTCGTTCTTCATGGTATAACCACTGTATGTGTTTTGCCGGATCGCAAAAGTGTGTGTTTGGAAACTTAGTTTGGAGAAAGAAGTTACGGCTTCTAAGGTGATTTTATGGATTTTGAGATGATTAGATGATTTTATCTTAATTTACGTATACTGTTGAAGAAAATGAGTTCTCCAACAAACACAAAGTTTACTAAGACAGAGGGTTTCTCAAAGATTTCATGCTTTTCAATCGAAAAGACCTCCATAAATAATTTGATGGTTTAAAAGCCAAAAACACACGCACACGCGTGGCGGTTCAAACAACGTCAACCACTTGCCATAGTATATACATTAACGTTGCTGACTGCGGATTTTTGTAACGTAAGGAGTATCTGTTTTCACCTGATGATAAGAAAGATGATTTTTTAAATAAAAATATTGTTTTTATTTGAAATTTCATGTCCACTAAAGTATATTACGAAATATAAAATTTTAAAAAATTGAATCTGAAACATACAGATTACATCTGAATTGTTCATATTTAGTTAACTCTCTTTATTAAACACTACAAAGCATTTGGCAGGGAAACATATCCTCCACCCAAACCTTTCTTCGATTTTTTTTTTTGTAATTTTTCTTACAGAACTTTATACTGTAGAGAAGTCACACCAGTGACACCACGACATGATTTTTCCACCTTGTCCTTGTTTACGAAAATAATTGGAGAATACCAGAAAATAACTTTTTACTAGAAAATAATCCATATCCTTGTTTACGCACTTTGTCCATCAAGGTGTACTTTGTTATTTTTAAACGCATAGAATTATTGATTTAAATAGCACTCAATTAACCTGGGTGTTTGAAAACACATTTTTTTTCCTTTTTTTATACTAAAAATAAAATTATTTTCACATATATGCTTTAAGGGTTAGTTTGGCATCAAGGTTTTGAAACCTAGGTTTGAAACCTAGGTTTTCTCTTTCATACTCTCTTTTTACTACTCTTTCTTACTTTCCCCTTTCTTACTTTTTCTCTCTTTCTCTTTCTTACTTTCCTCTTTCATACCCACTTTTTCTTACTTTTTTACCTCGAAATCTGTAAAAGCTATAACTTC
>JANTPZ010096456.1:0-15497 GCA_025593235.1 Vachellia pachyceras | reverse complement strand
CGCGTTAGAAAATTTCACAGTAGACTGTTTACAATGTGATGGGGAACTAACTAGTTTTTCGCCTCCCCTTTATTTTATTTTTGTTTACCGTTTTGTTTATTTCCCTGTAAGGCTTTTAGTCCGGCCTTGACTTGCAGGTTTTCGCTAGCGTAGAAGGATAAAGTATATTGATTACGGGTTTTGATAGCAACAGCTCAGTTTTTCCAATTTTGGTGTTAATCGTGTTACAAAGCCCTCGGCGATGATCTCCATACTATTCCATATTTATTATTTTATAAATTATGAATTGTTTTATGCATGTTTTATGTGATGTCGAAGTCAGGCTTACATTCCATCATACCTCATTCAATACATACCATACATTTGATCTTGTACTTATTGACGGTTGTTACGTGGGATGAGTCGTATTATTTATATTACTGTTCATTATAACTTACATTAAATTGTATACTGAACATTGGTTGTTTGTTACGATTGACCTGTAAATGGGGTTGGTTGAGTCATGAGTGAATGTGCAAGTAAATCAAGGTGGCGTAAGTTTTTTCTAAGCATTATGTATTCAACTGTTATCAAATAGAAATGTGATTATCCTAGTGATGGAGATTGGTTCTGGTGTGATGAGTGAATTGATCATGACACAGAATCAAGAATTGAATCCTTATTAAAAATAATGTGTTTATATTTAGTATTTGACAGGATTTTAGATAGGGTTATATCGAAGAAAAGGCCATTGAAAGTGCTTGAAACTTCTTTGCTACCTCTACAGACTAGAAGATGGGGATATAAAAACTGATGTTAAAAAGATACTCATGGGAATTCATTGGAAGAAAGGAGTTTACGGATTTTAAGATGATTTTATGGATTTCAAGATGTTTATTACATATTTCTAGATTTTTTTGTGTTGGCTTATTGTTTGGGAATCACTTCCTCTCAACGGGCACGCAAGTTAAGACAAACTGCATCTCGAAATTTGTAAAAATTTATCGAAATTCATAAATTCTTTTTTACCAATAGAATTCTCAAATACACACTATAGTCTCATTATGATGAAGCAAGAAAAATGGCCGTGTTATGGATGAAGAATTATGCTCATCCCCAAGTTTTGACTTCAAATGGTGTTTCCAAAATTCGCGACAAGAAGCAACCTATTTATCCTTCATCTTTCGATCCTCATTCTCCCAACTCTTGTGGAGACTTGTCTCATTTCAGGTCACGTTCTTTCTTCTTTTTCTTTCCAACGCTTATTCCCGGAATTTAGCTATGAATCTTGCTCTTGCATCAATCTTTTTATCTCCATTATAATTTTGTATAGTAAATCAATATATTATACATACTGAATCCACATTTTGGATGTCTTGATTTCTTATTATGATAAAGAAAATTATTTGTTCTGATTCTAAATATAAGCTCTCATATAATATCACTGCACGTTAATAATTGGTTGTTGGTTTTAACCTATGGTTATAAAAGGCGATTTAACTCTATCAAAATTTATTTTTTAGAAAAAGGTTGATGTGCAAAAAATACAATATGTTTTTTCCAAAAAGTGCATACAACATTATAGCTCACAATATTTCTCCACATATATGTGTGACAATGTTATATTATATTTAAGGTTTTTAATATTTTTACTCATTTTTGTAACTGTAATTGAAAATCTATAGACTTAGAATTTTTTCACATTGACCATTTTTTAAAAAATAAAAATGAGAAATAAGATCAAGTGGTCAAAGACTCAAGGTCAACTGCATCCTTTATGATTCTGTTGAATGAACAAAGTCAATCGACGGTGAGGAATGAAACCGAAAGCCGCTGCCCTCAGGCATCCTTCACAGAATTTAGTGGGAGAAAAGAGTGGGAGCAGAAGATGAGCGAGGATTTGGAGTCTGCGAGGAAATACATTGAGCAAAGAAGCGAAAACGCAACACTGGCTGATGGATTGCCCACCAGATTCTGGGAACCCTTGATCATGAGCGGCATCAAGGTCGACCTAATCGAACCTGGCCGCGTCCTCTGCTCCATGATGATACCCCAGCGTTTAATTGTAACTACGCACGCTTTCTCATCCTTGCACCCTTTGAATTACTATTTATAATATTGATCACTTAATTTTGTATTGCTTCTTCTTGTTCCATTCTTAGAATGCTGGTAATTCCTTGCACGGCGGTGTGACGGCAACGTTGGTGGATTTGGTTGGATCAGCTGCAGTTCGCAGTTCTGGAGCTCCGCAATTAGGAGTTTCGGTGGAGATCAATGTTTCATACTTAGATGCTGCCTACGCGGATGAGTATCCCTTTTGTTCTATTTTATTACTAGATAGTTGTTTTGTTGCTTATATGAGTATGAGCTGGGATGTTTATCTGTGATGCTTAAGTGGGACAATGATTTGGGATTGTGGCGAAATGGTTTGAGCTTGACACTTAAAAGCTAAGAGACTGATGGCTGAAACCATTCAAATCTGTCCTACTCAAGTTTTGAAATCATTCCAGTTTTGATGGTTCTGGCCAGTCTGAATTGTTCCTAATTTCTTCTTAACTTCACCTTTTAAAACCACTCACTATGATATTGTAATATTTAGTTAGTGGTGATTGAAATGCCATCATTTTTACAATTAAACTACCAATCAATGAGGATTTGGTCCCCCAACATATTCCACATCACTCGTGTTCATCCCATTAGTCACACCTCACTCCACTCTCTTCAAAATTCCCACCAAGTTGTAAAGTATGAAGATAACCCTTTTCTCTGGTATGGAGAAAAGGGCTAAAGCCAAATTACAACGATTCGGGGGTTAAAGTCGTCAATGCATCATTGCGCACAATATTGGGTATAAACAAAGATAGGCCGCTGAATAGTTCTGTGCTTACTTTACTGTCACATATTAGTAGCGCCTGATAGAAATGTTAATTTACATATAGCATGCCCGGGTAAAAAATTCCTTGATTTCAGTGGAAATTCCAATCTTGATAAGCTCGTGGTGTGATCCCCTTATTTTCTTTTTTCTTAAGAAATCATTGATACTGAGGTTTGGTTAAAGTCTCATACTTCAATATGTGCCCTTGTTCCTTATAGGCTGCGAAGGTCATTTTGGTCTTTCAGCCAGTGAGAAAGGTTCATATTACCTAAGTTCCATATTTCTTCTAAACCCTTTTAAGTGTTTTCGAGCCGTTTATTCAAAGAAACATATTACTACATCAAACTCAAGAAAGTGGATCTTCAGATCATTCATTGGGCTCTTCAACATGGTGCTCGTCTTCTCTCTTCGTCTCACCCATGAAATCATAACTGTACTGACTCTAAGTTTTGTTAGGCTGGAAAAAAAAAAAGAAATCTTTCTGTGTGGACTGTATCTCTTCTAACGTAGAGTATTTCATGACAAATAATCTAGATTCGGAGAAAGCAACCATGAAAGATGCCGATTTTGAATCTGGCTGAACTGTAGTAATTTCAAAACAAGTTTGTTGATGAAGGTGGTTCTAAATACCATCTTCCATTTAATTATAGCCTGGTTTGACAATTGTTATAGGCAAGTTTCTCAAACCTTCGTACCTAAAGGTGTATGTTTACCCATTCATTGAAATTCCTGATCGATAGACCACAAGACGGGGGATGTTCAGGATCAATGCAGTGTAATTTGAGGATTAGATCGTCGAAAATTCCTGGTTGTGTTGCCGGCAATGCATTAACCCTTTAGTTTGGGATCCGATTCGGGATTAACATGATAATAATGTATGCTTTTTTTCTGATGTGATATTAGGAGGAAATTGAGATTGAGGCCAGAACACTACGCATTGGAAAAGCTGTTGGAGTTGTCAGCGTTGAGTTAAGGAAGAAGAAGACAGGTAAACTTTTTGCCCAGGGACGTCATACCATGTATCTTGCTGTTTCAAGTAAAATGTGAAATTCTGCAGACACAGATTGACATGTGTAATGTGTTTCAATGGTTGCTCAACGTGGGTTGTGTCCCCTAAATCTTCCTTCATAAGTATGAACATGACCAAGAAATTGACTTACAGTGTTCAGTATGGAATCCTTCTAGTGTAATATCAAATTTTGTATGTATTTATGACACTTGTGAATTTTACTCATCCAGGTGTTTGGTTATTGCGACAAATTATTATAATAAATCAAGTAAACCTCCTTTCGTAACTGGTTATGCAATTCAACACTTGTGTATGTATTCTCCGTGAATCAACGCACTTCATTTTTCTTGATATATTTAAAAAGATCATTTTACGTTTATTTTTATTTTTTAGATAAAATGTAAATTTCATTCCATTTTCTTATGGCATGATAAACAAGTACATTGCATTCCCTGTGCTGCTTTGAACTATATGCATACTGGATGAGTCCTGAAAACTGTACGAATTTTTTTTTTAATTGGGAATCCAAAAATGATATTTTTCACCAACCGATCGGCACATTTCAATAACTTGACTTCCAGAGGGTTCATCACCTTGGTTGTATGAACCGTAGGATGAGATTGAGATTATTACAAGCAAGATGTCATATTTTTCTTTTGGCCAACTAAGAAGTCATGCTAGTTAGTTATATTCTATTATGCTCAGATAATTAATATAAAAGTTAGTTGATATTTATGAGAAAATTAAGAAAACAGATAGCTCACTAAATTATTTAAAAACATTTATATTTATCATTTTTTAAAATTAATTTACTTGACTTATAAATAATATACAATCTAATATTACATATAAATACTTTTAAATTATTTATTTAGCTTCATTAATTTTTCCAACAAAAATCAGCTAATTCTTATTATAATCTTATTGCATGATAAGACGTTACCTAAAATTCTCTTAACACTGGATCACCTCTCTTTTTTTACCTTTTAGTAAGAACCATAAACCACATGTTGGTCATAGCGTTGCCCACTATGAACTAAAATAAAGCATATTCTGACTGCTCATTAGCCTCCGAGCACCAAGAAATTTGATGCCCGACTATGAAGACCTTTTCAAACCTGCTCGTTGGACCTCATCAACGGGAAGAACAACTCAACAAATAATGAGTCAAATATATTACTTGACACAAAATTTAGTCAGAAAGCTACATCGTTGAAATTTACTTGCCTTTTTATTTTGTTTTTTTTCAAGTTGTTAGATTAAAATAAATACTAAAGCTGAGAATCATTGGAGCCATTGCCTATCAATCCAAAAGCATCCCTGAAATTCAAAGTCTTCCTCATTGTTCGCCTTCCAACCCCTCCATTCCCTTTTCTCATCATCGCTGCGAATTCCCCATAATCTATTTGACCATCCTGCAACACAAACCAAACCTATAATTAAATAATAATATTCCCAATCAACACTTTGTCTGCTAATGCCGGTGACCTCTGGCCCAGTTTTTCATAAATGTGAGGTTGTGAATTCTATCCTCTACAGGTATGATAGGTGCGTGAGTTTCTGTCAATAGGTGAAGGATGAGGGGGAAAACAATTTGTCTGCTAATGGGTTTCTACCAAAAGTTACATCCAAGGGTCCAGATCATAGAATATTTAAGCTAAAAATTTTAAAAATTTGGGTCCATAGATGTAATTTTGCTGGGTTATAGTTCTGCAATGGCAGATGTGTAGGGTGACATATAATCTAGAAAGATTAGTGGTAGTGAACAAGGAAACTTATGAGAGTTACTTACATTGTCTTGATCAATTTCCTTGATCATTTCATCAATATGGAAATCATTTAGACCAAACTCTTTACATGCCTGTTGAATCTCATCAACAGTTATGTAGCCACTTCCATCTTTGTCAAAGTAAGAGAAAGCTGACAACAAATTCTCTTCCCTCTCCAGCTTATTCAAGTGTATAGTAGCAGCAATGAATTCACCATAACTAATGGTCCCACTATTATCAATATCGGCCTATCATGTGCAAAAGTCACGAGATGCTGTTATAGATGATGGCATAGAGAAGCACAAAGAGCCAAAAATGGATTAAACTAAAAAAGAAATGAACAAAAATATATCTAGCTTACTGCATCCATAAGATCCTTGATTTCTGACTCCATAAGGTCAGATCCTACTCGCTTTAAACCATCTTTTAGCTCATCGAATGTTATGGTTCCGCTGTTGTCTGTGTCGATCATTTTGAATAGCTCCTTCAGCCCACCAATTTCTTCCTCGGAGAGCCTCTCAGCTATAACCTGGGATCAGTATGAACCATAATAAATGGTATGGTACTAGGATTTCAAAAGGTAGAGACTTACATTGTGAAGGATTTAAATTCAGAGTTAATTCTGATTTCATCTTTTCCTCACAGCAAAGCCAATTATCTATCTAAATATACCAATAATATTAATTATAAGAATATCCCTGCTTTATGATGCTCCCATTGAAATATTTATTTAAAAAGTTGGGATCCAGACCTCCAGTGAACACAACAGGGCTGCAGAAGTGCAATCAAAACACACAAGGGAATAGAGACAAAAATTAGTCAAATTCCTTAAATTTAAACATGCACCGAGGATAGCCATCCTCTTGGGAATCTGACGCTTGGTGAAGCTTCCCAGGGCATCAAAAGATGCCAGTTTATAGAATTAAGAAATTCCTTAACCATGCAAGACAGAGCAACGTTACAACCACCAAAATCCATATTACAAAGTGATAACTGACAAGGGATCTTAAAGCATTAGCTCTTTTTTCTGGCAAAGGCAGAATCTTCGGCATCTCTAAAGTTTGAGGTAAATTTCATCCCAAATGTTTTCATTCTGTGTCAGTTTCATCCTGCATGCTTGCCAAAATTTCTCAGTGTCATGCTAAAAGCTAATTCCATCAATTACAAATTTTTTAGGACTAAGGGCATGTTATGACACATGGAATGCCAATCATCATAGCATACTGAAGTGAGTTATACGTTCATGCATGGATTTTACATTATCTGATCTCATAACTCTAGTCCCTAGATATAACTTTAAGAAATGGAAATATCAATATATGTAAGGCAATTTGATTCAGTAACCCTTAGAATCAATTGTTGACAAATTGAGAAGAAATTCATTGATAACAAAACATTGTTTACAAGAGATTGATCTACCCTTCCAAGGGTGATTACTTGACCCTAAACTCTGAGGGGCTTCTTGAGGAAGACCCATGTTAACCTTCCTCTAGAGAGAGACACATGTTATCCTCTCTCTTAACATTGATGGGGACTCCACATCCTCTCACACTAATTACAATGCCAAAACCCTATATTTATAAAGTATATTCAGTTAATGATCTTAACCAACTTAACTAATTAAGATCACATTTAATATCTCCAATTATTACAAAATGATGAGTAACACCGTCACAGCCAATATATTTCAGGGTAGAAAATAAAAAACGAAGTGCTCATGAAACCACAGGACGTATAAATGAATTTGTCAAAGCAAAAATATAGAGTGAAGCCTTACTCGTAAAGCCATCTTTTTGAGCTTATTCATTGCAGAAAAGTGCTTCAAGCGTGACAAAACAGCAGAATCAAGAGGCTTATCTGGTGCGATGTTGTCATCAACAATCCATGGGTGACCTGACACAAAATCAAATTAGTACAACAGCGTTGTAAAAATTTAGAATTTGCCAGTCCCACTTCAAAAATCTTATATGGCTCAAAGCACTAGAGCTACAAGACATGACTTACGGAGTACTTCATAGGCTGTAAGCCTTTTTTTGGGATTTTGGTCAAGCATTTTTCGAATTAGATCCTTTGCACTTTCTGAAATGCTAGGCCATGGTTCAGACTGAAAATCAATTTTTCCTTCCAAAATCTGTCGGAAGATCCCTGTTTCAGTTTCTGTAGGTCACAGAATTTAGGTAACCAAATTAGCAAAACTTATGCACTCAAATTATAATTTAACATAACGAAGACAGATACCTACCAGCCCAAAATGGTGGCACCCCACTAAGTAAAATGTACAAAATAACCCCTGCACTCCACACATCAGATTCAGGTCCATAATGTTTGCGCAACACCTCTGGCGCAACATAATATGGGCTTCCAACAACATCAGAAAATGTTTCATCTGGAAATCATATCGCTTTGTTAGGCATACACAGCATGAAAGGGGTTTCCAGTTGATTTAGCAATGACTGAAATTCAGTACAGTAAGGAACATTCAAATGGTAACTATAATAAATGCTACTAGGTTGACATTTAACTTTGAATGGCTAAATACATTTTGCTGTAAACTGAATTGATAAGTCATGCAATGACGATAATTTCAGTGCACCAGCTCCCAACACTGTCGAAAAATATGCCTTTTGTTCATCGACAAATAGCTTCATATTAATCTTCTTGAGAAATTCTCCTGGAGAAAATAATTAAACACAGAACATGTTTCACATTAAAGTCACAGAGCACCTATAGCATCTTCAAGAGTCTAACTCAAAGCTTCTAGCGGTTTGAAGTCCTTAGACATGAAAGAGAGAGGATAATAGAGAAAGGTTTTTCACTCCCCTAATCACATTAACCATCCTCTTCCATTTCTTTGAACAAGCACAGTATATGCACTTAAGCAAAAAGACTCCACTTGTGAACTTGCGAAGGGGAGCAAACATACCCATCTCAATAAGATTAATCTGCATTTGCTAACTTTGAAATAAACAAGTAAATCGGGCACGAAGGATTCAAGATCATTGGATAAATATGCATATGAACACCCTTCACAACACTGGAATGATAAATCTAACAAGGATCTATCCACAATGATACAAACACAAAAGACCAAGATATTGCAGTATCAACCGAGATGTGCAAGTATCAGATTAGATAGAAGACAAAGAGGGAAACCAAAAAAAAGGGGGGAAACAAGAAGAAGAAGAAGAAGAAACCCGGCTTGTAAAAAACAGACAGCCCGAAATCAGTTGCCTTAAGTTTGGCATCCTCTTCGACGCTATCGAATAAGAAGTTCTCTGGTTTGAGGTCTCTGTGCATAACCCCAAGAGAATGACAAGCTTCCACAACCTCAACAATGGTCCGAATTATCTTGCATGCTTGCCTCTCACTGTAGTGTCCTTTCTGCACAATCCTATCGAACAACTCCCCACCTTCGCACAACTCCATCACCAAGTGAACCGAAACATAGTCCTCATAGGTACCGTGAATTCTTACCACATGAGGGTGCTCAGACAAATGGTGCATTATCTGAATCTCCCTCCAAACATCATCATAGTCCTCTTTGCAGATGAGCTTCCGCTTGGGAATCGACTTGCAGGCATATCTGTGACCTGTGGACTTCTCTGTACAAAGGAAAGTAGTACCAAATTGACCTTGACCCAATGTTCTGCCCAATGCGTAAAGCTCTCTGAGGATTTGGGTCCGATGGGGCAGAACCCAGGTGGGTTTTGATGGTAAAGTAGATGTGCCCGATTTCTTCATTCTTGTTCTTGCAAGGTTGCAACCAAAGACAGAGGGGATGAACAGAAATGACAGAAACCTAAAAACGCTGACCGAGTCTTCCTTCCTTCCTGAGAGAGGCGCACACACAGAAAGAGCTTATTGCATCCTATATTCTCTCAAACAGTGTGTTTCTCTCCTTACTTCTTCAGATATTTGTGTCTGCGTCTTCAAAGGATTTTCGCTTCCATATTCAGCCTTTGTTACGGCTTTTTCCTATGGGCTACAATCCAACTCTGCACTGTTTGAAGTTTCCTTTCTTCCACCTTATTTCTGTCTTTTTTTTTTTTTATTCAACGAGAGTGATGAGCACGCCCTTTCCTTTCATGGCCTCATGATTCGACGTCACCTGATTTTCTTTTTCATTTTTTAAGTTACATATTTTGTTTATAACTATTAACCAACATCCACTTTGATCCTATGCATAAACCAACATTTCTGTTTTGTCTTAAAAATTAGAGTATTTTTTTATTTTTATATCCAATTAATTATATTCCTTTCTCATCTTTTTTCTCAATCTTCCTCTCTCATTTTTTTCCACCAATTCTCCCTCACTCATCATCCTCATAGATAAGGATATATTTAGAAAAATGGTTAAAGTATTATTTTAGGCCTTTATATTTACGTCAGATTTTAATAAATGTTAATAATATATACAAAATATTTGCTATGTTTGTTTGTAGGTTTAGTCTCTCTCATGCAAACATTTGTGAGGAGAAACAAATTTAGATTAACGTGCTGTGAACATGACAAAGAAGTACTTTTACACAAGTCAAGGTAATTATGTAAATGAGATTTTCTCGTTTTACATAAAAATAATGTTGAACGTACGTTTAAACCCTCCAAATACTAAGCCAATTATTGTTGGAGAATAATAATTTATTACTGTTAACACATAATAATAGATACAGTGACACAGTCTTAGTGTCCAGCATAACTTCTGAATGTTTAAAAATGTTTATTTGAAGATAAACATATCTATCTACTAAATTATTAGGTAGCACTTCTAGCTTTATTTTTTTGTATATAGGCTCATCTTGCCATGTAGTTGTTAAAAAAAAGGTTAACATGTCTGAATCTTTCAAAATTTAAATTTGCAGATTAGATCTTTTTGTTTTCAGAATTAAACATTTGTTGTTTGAATGGAAACAAAACACACTATCAACATGTTTTTTTTAATTGACCCTTAGCTGCTGAGGGGGAAATCTGTACAGTTTTAATTTTGGGGATTAAGAAAATAGAAGTTATGTTAGAAGAAGAGTAAAATACTCCTATCCCTCCTCTACAGAAAATTATTATGCTAAAAACTCCATTCATGTGACATTCAATTGTCAAGTAACCGTTTAATTTACAATTATTAACCGCGATAATTACTCAAAAATGGTGAGTTACCCCTTATCAGGGGTTAACACTCTTGTGAATCATATTAGTCGATTATACGAATACCTGATTATAAGATTCAGAAAATATATTGGATATCGGTTTATTAGTAAAAAAATTATTTAAATGTTAGAGGCAATCTGGGAGACTTTAGTATCATTGAGAAAGTTACCATTTTATAATAATGTTTAAAGCATTATTATATATTATATCCGATCATTTTTTTTTGAGTTAAAAAAGAAAATATATTAACAGAAAATACAGATTACAAAACACAAGCAACTATGCAACAGTACTAATGGACTGGATAAGAGCACTGGCATTTGTGGTGTAATTAACATAAGTACAAACAGTTATGATAATACATTCGGGGGAAACAGATTTATTCTGAAAAATATTCTTGTTCCTATTATCCCATAGCTTCCCGCAAAGGGTGCCAAAGAAAAGTCTCCAGTGGGTACCGATACAACGAGGATTGAGGTTCCACAACATCCATTTATGAAATGGCATGTTGCAAAAAAACTGGATCCGGTAGGGAGGGATCACTATGCGCCAGCAGCTTCTTGCAACAGGACAATGCCTGAAAATGTGATCTAAGTCTTCTAGAGTATCATTGCACAATGCACAGTGGCCCTCTAGTGTCATTCCTCTCTTAATGCGTTCATCATTAGATAGGAGTCCATCATTAGATATTATATCTGATCATTAATATAAGAGTTGGTTGACTTTTGTTCAGAAAATCAAAAAAGTTAAATATACTACTTAAAAGTATTTATTTACGTGTATAATTAAATCATGCATTAGACTATGTGTCAGATAAATTAGCTTCTAAAAAAAATGATGAATATAAATAATTTTAAAGAATGTATTTATCTTCTTTCATCTCCCGCTAATTTGTTGGCCCTTTTTTTGTTAGGTTTTATTTGCAAGATTATATATCTTGCTTCACATTTAAAAAGGATAAATTTGAAATGTATATGAAATTATAGGTTCTATAATTCTAACTTTTACACCGAATTATTCAGAATTTATTTATGTAGTAATATCTTAAACTCAAATGTTGGCTAAAAATATTTTCAAGCACTACATTTCTAAAATTTTCCTCAAGCATAAAAAGAATGCATTTTAAGCTGAAGTGTTAACTTAAAAAAAAAATATCAATCCAAAACTGAAATAAGAATGATAAAAAAAAAAGTTCCAATTAAGCCTAAATGACTTGTTTACCTTGAACATAAAAGTGATTCACATTCATTTTAAAAAGTAACATATTCTTATTGTTTTCTTTTCCAATTAAGGAATTATTTTGTTTGGCGCAGAAAGATAAACTTCTAAAAATTAATACAAAAACTCTGCAATAAAATGCTAATATAAAAATGGGAAATGAATTGAAATATTCTGGATCAGAAATATGCATCTATAATAAATTAATTAATTTCTATCACTGTTGGGGAATAGTGTCATGTTTTGTCAGTTTAACTAAAGAAAACGAAAGTTTGAGTTAGTCAAAGCTATTTTAAATAAATAATTATTACTTTTAATTTTTCTAAAAGGAATTATTGGTTTCGCAGACTGTATCACATGACTTTAATTTTTTTAATATAATTTTTTTAGCCCTGAAATTTCTTGAATATTATCATAATTCATAACTTTCTCCTAAAGCCACGATGGACCACCATCATCATCTTGCCCACTTGCATTAGTTCAGATAAGTTCGTAGATTGATCTATAGGACTCCCCCGTCCTCAGTTCTAAATAGAAGAATTAATGAATAAAATATTTTAAAGATTTGTAAAATTATCATCAGGTTCCAGTAATAACTGGTCAAGTTGTCATTAACAATCTCACCAGCTTTCAATAACAATCTGACCAGCTACTAATGAGATCTGATGATAATTTTACCAATCTTTAAAATAATTTATTCATTAATTGATGTGGTTGTAAATTTCCAAAAAGAACTACATGATGTATTGTCAACAACCAAATAGAGAGTAAAGTGTTCATTAAAAGATCCCGCTGAATCATTTCATTTAGTTTATTCCTCTGCCCTTTTCAGATAAATCAAAATAATATGATTCAGCCGCGTCACTAGCACATATTCCTCAAAGATATTCCAGAATTTTCTCTTTAATAAACAATAATCTAACACTTCCTCCTATAAATATAAATATATATATATGCGGGCTCATTATAAATCATATTTTTTTCTTACACAATCAATTTTTTTCCTTGTACCATACTACCGGGGTGTTTGGATTAATTTTAGAAAGTAATTTTACATAATCTAAAGTAAATATATGATATGAGTTTTATCTCAACTTACGTAAAAGTAATTATGTGATGTTAACAAACACCCCTACGTTCGCCACAATATCCTCAACTCACATGTCCACTCTATTCACTTGATCTCTCTTCTTACTTATTTGAGTGTTTAAATTAACATTTTAAAATGATTTTACAAAGTTTTAAGTAAATTTATGAAAAGAGATTTGTTTCGACCGGTGTAAAAGTGTTTTTTTAAATACTAAGGTATCCCTTGTAATTTGCACGGTTTGGAATATCCCAACATTTTCTAATTAAATAATAGTGAAAATTTAGTTTAACGTGCTTATCTCTCTTCTATCTGATTCTGACTCACCAATAGCCAATCGGAATCTCCAATGCAGAAATCCACTTTTTAGTTTTTATACTGTAGGGACCATGGTGTAGCACTTTCTTCAATGTTGTGGCTATTGTAAAATCATTTTTTGAAAAAGTCACTAACAATTGAATATAAAATAAATGTTTCTGTTTGGTTGCAAGGGATACAAAATGCTCGTGATTAGTCTCTTTCTTAACCTATGAAGTAAGATGGAGGAGACACAAGATATTGAACTGATGTCATTTGAAAGTTTCGTTTTTTTATTCAGCCATTATTATAATTTTTTATACTGAAATTTATCATCTATTTCTTTCATACCTTATAGTAATTCCCGCTCAAGATATAATGAATGAACAAGGATTTTCAGATTTTACATGTTAAAATTTAGAAAATGATTTCTAAATTATTATATTTCAGTGTCAAATTTTGAAAAGTGATTGTGAAATCTTTACATTGGAACTTGTAGGCTATATAAATGGTTTATGAGAATCTCCCCAATGTTAAAAAAACTCAGAACATGACCAGAGGTCCTTAATTGCAATTTTTACAATCTTTTCTTCCTAAAATGAAATTACATTTATCCAGTGTTCCCAGAATGTCTTGGCCCATTATTTTATTGTTGCCAACCCAAGAAATCCCACTTCCATCTCTATATCAAAGCAAAAGCTTTCCATCAACCAAACACTGCCAGACCCTTCACCGATTTTTTTGACTAAATCAATCTTCTGTATAATATTCCAAATCCAAACGTTAAAATAATTTATTTGAATTTTTAAACAACCTCGCCATTGCATAAATCATGCAGTAGTTGCACAAAATATTCTTGGCACCGCCGAGGAGAAACATAAAAATACAAAATAAAGCAAAACCTGTGATTCTCGATAGACATGACATCAACAAGGTTTGACAAACTAATCCATAAGAAATTCTATTCTATATTCAAATGTTTCAACATTGTCCCTCAAAATAAGGATGGATACAGAATTTAAGAGGTTACTCTAACTAATGCTTCAAGGGTAAGCTTCCTAAAGACCTATCTCAACGTAACAAAATCTTCTCAGAGGAAAGTCAAGAAACCCAAATCCTCAGAAATATATCTACCGTGAACCAGACTTCACTGTAACAGGCCAATCAAACTCGAAAACATATGAACAATTCGCAGCTCGTTACCCAGACCAGCCTCAAATTTCTATGAACAATCATGGTCAGATTGTCAATTCTGTACACTATCTAAAACCTAAGGGAATACCGGTAGTTAATATCCTATATCCTACTTCCTACCTTTGATTCGTCAGTCTGTAGTACACTTCATCGCCAGCATATGTACGGAATTTGATAACTCCAAAAGCTGCTGCTCCATTTTATCTTTCCATTGAAGATATTTAGTTGTAAGAAATTAACTTGTAGTAAAAACAGTCATATACACACATGCACATAATGTCAACATCACCTGAAACGCTATGAATGTGTTGTTGTCTGGACCTGATTTTGGACTAACAGCCATAGAAGAGCAAGGAGTAACATCAGGTTGATCTTCCTCTTGTCTCTGGGTATTGACCTCTAGCAATTCGCTAATATCATAAAGAGGGAAAAAAAAACAAATACATGCTTAGAGAATAGAAGCGCCAAATTTCTCATGATTTATCTCTACTATAGTTTTATTCCCCGAGGAAGAAAGCAGAGTCCCCCACCGCTCCCTGGGGAGGCCGTAGGGGGTTTGTTTTGTTGAAAGAGCGACTTCAAATATATTACCTCCTTGAGTCGTTCAGTTCTTTATTGCATGGTGGAGCCGGTAAGGGTAAGATAGGATCATGGAGTGCAACCTCTTGCTGAACATCTGGCAGTTCCGTACCACCTAACCAAGTTGCAGGTCCATCTTCCGGAATATCGTCTAGGTTGATGTTTTCTAGCCAACCTTCCCATTCTTCTGAGGGAAAACCCGTATTAGTTTGTTCCTGCGGTGACTGAATATCGTTCAATTTATTGGCTATTTCTGCAAGCTGTTCATCAACTTCAGTTTTCCAAGTGACCAATTCACCATACATGCCCTGAGAAAGTATGAAAGCAATAAATTGGCGTTTCCTTCCT
>JANTPZ010096454.1:0-17448 GCA_025593235.1 Vachellia pachyceras | reverse complement strand
CAATGGATTCAGTTCTGCATCGAGGAGAAGAAGCCACTCTCGGATGTAATTGACCCGTATCTCCCGGAAGACGCAGATAAGGAAGAGGAGATTATCGCTGTTTTGAAGATTGCAATGGCTTGTGTCCCTAGCAGCCCCGAGAAAAGACCAACAATGAGGCATGTTCTTGATGCTTTGGATAGGTTGTCTGCTTCTGATTGAGAGATTCTAGTAATAGTAATAATAATCCCTGAACAATTGTGAATCCAGTTCATTTGTGCAGCTTTATGTTTGTCCATGTTGTTAAGGGTTTCAAGCTTGTTAGTTTTGTCAGAGTCTCTCACCATAGCTCCTTGTAATTGAAGTTCTTGGAAGGGAATGATTAAGCATTTTGTTCGAGGCAATGCAACCTTAACCCAAAACCTCACTGTTTTGGGGTAAAATATTGATGTTAAACACCTTTTTTCTGGTAAAACATTATCTGTGACTCTGAAGTTTTTTTCTAGTACCACTCAAATATTTTTTTCGCTAGCACTCAATATCCTAATGCTGGATGCCTCTTTACCAAAAAAAGGGTACCGACGGACGGTGAGAAGAAATTGAGAGAAGCCAGGCACATTGTTAGTAGCCAGTGCCGAGGAACTGCATTGCATGTTGATAAATTGGTATTTAAATTAGATTCACAGAGATAGCCATATAAACTCAAAAGTAAGTGTATTATCAGATAATCTCACATAATAAACATAAACTTCCTATGCGTTTGTATAAACTTATGCTTGTCCATCTTGAGTTCGTTTGGGAATGCGATAGAGAAGTACTTTTACGTAAATCGAAGTAAATATGTGGATGAGATTATCTCGTTTTGGAGAAAAACACTGTTAAACGTGCGTTTAACTTTTGAAAACGTTGTTTCAAACAAGCTCAAGTCTACGTGGTGAGATGTGCATATGAGGATTGTTTATGTTGGTGTATGTGTAGAGCATGTTTGGTGTGGTATGTGTAGAGCACGTTTTGAGAGGCTTTTGTTCTACCTTCTTGTTGTTTGGTTAATGTTTTTATACTAATGAAGGAGAATGAAAATCTGGTAGGGGCTTTGTGGGTAAAGTTTCATGTTGGATAATATGGACTACTTAATAGAATATTTAAACTATTAGTTTTTCCAACCAACAACTAGTTTTTGGGTAGGATTTTCCAAATGTTTATGTACATATTAATGGTATCAGAATTCCACCCAAAAATTAGTTCTTGAAAAGGGAGAGCAAAAGTTTAAAAGTTTAAGTAACTCGTCAAACAATTTATATAAGCTTATGTGAAATTTCAACCGTACAAAGTCTCTATCAAAATCGCAGAAGAGAATGTCTTGATTTTGCTGCTTTAATTTAACCTCGACCACGTATGTTTGGTTTATATTATTCTTGTACTTTTTTTTGGGCAGAGACAAGACAGGATAACCAATACTTAATGTCACAAGTCCCACATCGGAGAGGCTCGGGAGGGTGCTGGACTATATAAACGGGTGCGCTGCACACCCTCACAAGACGTCTTTTGGGGGAGAGGGTAATGGCCCCGTGACATTAAGTAGAGCTTGAAGAGAGAGATGATTCTGATAAAACATTATAAATACGGAAATGGGTGTTTTTCAAAGTTGTCAGTCAAATGATTTGAGGTTTCGGATGTGTCTGGTTCAAAACATTTTACTCTCATCTAAAAGTAGGTTCAACAATATTTTTTTAACAAAACGAGACAATCTCCTTCACATATTCACATCGACTTGCGTAAAAGTACTTCTTTTTTTCAAACGGACCCAATGATAGGCTAATTATGTATACTTCTTGATTCTTAACCGTACTTTTCTTCTTTTGAACCATTAGAAGTGTTTGTTATTGGCAAAGATACGAGTCTGGGAATGTGATAGAGAAATACTTTTACGTGAGTTGAGGTAAATATGTGAAGGAAATTATTCATTTTTATGAAAAAACACTATTAAATGTGCGTTTAACTTTTCCAAAAGTTATCACAAATAAATCCAATATTACATGTAGGCCGATCCTATCTTTTATTTAACTTTCACCCTTCTTAATGCCAATATACTCAACAACAAACCTTTTCTTAGCAAGTTATTTTACTAAATGGAATTGTTTACATGAATTGTGTGATGCTAGCTATTACACTCTATAGCCAGCACCCCTGTGGTGCAAGTGGCACTTTAACAGGGTTCGATCCCTGCATGCAAGCAATAGCTTGTCTACTCAAAAAAAAAAGAATAAGCTATTACACTCTATCAAAAGCATAATTTTTGAATAAATTGTTAACAAAAAGCAATAACCTCATTGGAAAGTAAGGGAAAAGTGCCTTGTGTGCATTATTTGTAATATACCAGCACTTACTATACAAATTTTTCTTTAATTTTTCCTAACTTCATTTACTGTCATGTGTTGTCTTCCTCAACCCTTTTTCTAAAGAATTCTTACTGTGTTTGATCTACTATTTTCATTAATGCATCCATTAGTTTTTTATACTTATCCAAATCATCCCAGCCGATTTTCTACCGTATTCTATTATTTTGAGAAATTTTAAAAGAAAAATCCACAATCTCCGACCTTTTCCCTGCCGCCAAGAGTCTGAGGGAGTGAGAATGATGATAACAACTTAATTAAAAGGACTTTTACAGACGACAAGAGGAGGGACCCCACAGTGTATTCATTTAAAGAAGTTGTTGGACTTTGGGACAGCCAACTCATGTGGCGCAAATTTAGGAGAAAATGGACTCCAGCAACAACCTAAGCTATACAATTCCTGACTGTCATCTTGTAGCTTTGATCCATGAACTTGTTGGATTCTAGTTCTTAGTTCTTACCATTGCTTCAATGTTCAGAAACAACATGTTCTTCACAGTGGGACACAGTTGTTTGCTTGTTTCATTCTCTGTTTTTTTTAGAAACTGTCTCTGTTTTCCATCTCATCAAAACCCTGTAAAATATAAATAAATGAGAAATTTACTGTTGAGTCACACATAAAGGATTTATTTATCAAATGGTCCCAAGTTTTAAAATATTTATCAAATGGTCCCAGAGGTGTTGTCAATTTAGCGCATGGTGTTGTGAAGGGTTGTCACGTGACAACACCATGCGCTGCATTGACAACACCATGCGCTGTATTGATAACACCTCTGGGACCATTTGATAAATATTTTAAAACTTGGGACCATTTGATAAATAAGTCCCTTATGTGGGACTGTACAGTAAATTTTCCTAAATAAATTGAGCACGTGGGTTGGTCGCATTTCACTAGTACCTCTACTATAATTAATTAATAGAGTGAATTTAGGAAAAATTAATCATTTCATCCATATAGTTTTAAGTAACTCAATTAAAATTCAATCCATAAACCTTTTGATTTGATGTAATTCAATTTTTATAATTTTAGTTGAATTAATACTTAATCCTTGAATTTTGACACAATCCAGCAAATCTTTATGATTTAAATAATTTAAAACATAGGTCCCTATATTCAAATAATAACTCCATTCTAGTTGGTATACTTTTATTTTTTTAAATGAGGGAAACCCATTATTAAAGTTAAAACTATAGGGATCAACCCATAAGTTTTTGGATTAAAGTACAAATTTGCCCTAAGAGTAATGTTGCCCCATAAGTTTAATTTTATCTCATTCTATTACAATATTAACGTTGACAATTAAAAAATTGATGTTGATCATTTACATTTTTAAAGGTATAGAGCAACATTGTTTCTGAGAAAAAACTTTTGGACCAAAATTTGCATATTAACCCTGAATTTATTAATTTGCTTATTTTTTAATCCATAAAACTAAAAGCTGGTTTAGTGGGTTAGGATGTGATTTACAATCCAACTTTTCATATATTTTGGAGGGGGTTCTAAATCACATTAATTTTACATATACCCATCTAGCGGCCTAAAATATTTTTTTCAAGTATTTCAAGCACTCTAAAGTATTTAATGGAGCATCCAACACCATAAAATATTTTTTTAGGTGTATATAGAACCTTGAAATATTTTTTGAAGCGTCTAACATCATTACATAAAAAATATTTTAGGGTGTTGGATTTACATTAACACTTAATTTTTTCATTTTTTGCAAGAAAAAGTAAACTAATTTTAGGAGAAGTTGGAATTATGGGGAAAATGCACCCCATTAGATCCACCTTTGCTGAAAAGAGGGTTTGAATTGCATTTGCTAACGTGAGTACCTTGTTGGTCAATAATTTATAATCTATAATTATCTCTACATGTATCATTTGAATAATGAGATTTGTCTTAATTTTATAAAATCCAAGTCATCTAAATTTTTTCCATCTAAATAAAATTGAACCTTTTTTAAATGCTTATTTTGGATAATGATTTACAAGTTTGTAACTCCTTTTTGTTTTTTTTAACTCAGCCAATGGAAGGAGCAATGTAATTGTCATGTTTTAAAAGTGAAACCAATTTAGAACAGTACTTTCTTTTGGCCATATTAACATAAAGAATTTGAAATTCCCAGATAGCAATTATGATCTCCATTGGAAGTTAGCTAAAGAATGGAATGAAATGAGTCATATATAATTAATAAACAAAAATTAATTATCATAACTTTTTATTGATGTTTTTATTTTCCTTTTCAATCAAGGCCTTACTTTACTGTCTCTGAACTTGCCCATGTGCATTTTAGTTGAGATGAATGAACCATCAAGTGTTATTTTGAGCAGCCTACTTAATGAAAGATTCTCACCCTAAGATTTCAACTTTCCATAAACTATATAGACAAGTGAAAGGACAAAATAGGCATAGGCATAGGCATAGGCATAGGCATAGGCATAGGGGCACTCATTTCCAGCATTAGATTTCAACATGTCTGCTATATATATATATGAAAAAGTCCTTGTTACTTAATGCTAGCCATTTAACCAAATGCATTATTAAATATAGTAGAACATCTGACACACTGTTATTTATATCAAACTTTTAACTGCTAGGTAACATTCTCCAAAATGTCTATACTTAAAAAGACATTGATAACTCAAATATTACTTGATTGAGGAAATTACATGAGAAAAAACAGGAAAATTTATTTAGGCTGCATTATGCTTCCTTGCAATCCTCAACCTCTTCACACTTCCTGCAAATTCTCTGTTGGAAAAAAATGACAGAAAATCAAGGAAGTGAAAAAAATTGTTAAAAAGAGAGAGTTCACAATACTCCCTCTAGTTTTCAGTATATGAGTTAGATAAAAAGTCTTAATCTGGTTCTAAATATAAAATTTTAATCGATTTTATCTCTCAAATTTATAATTTTTTTATCTGAAGTATTTCTTTTGATTGCATATATTAAGAGGTAGTCTCAATGCACATGATTAAAGAGGGTATTTTACTATTTTAGGAAAACCAACGTACATTTGTTATAAATAAATAACTTAAGTTAATATATGCACATTAGTTATCTAGTTCTAAGTCTTATATTAATGATAGGAAGATGAGATAGTAAATAACCTAAGAATAGAATGCAAACAAGACTAAGGAAAATGAAACCTACTTCCATGGGATATCACCCACAGTTCTCCAATGATCTTCTCTGTCTTTGTAGAACAGTGAATACTCTGACTCAGATTGAAACAGTTTCAAACCAGACACAGATTTGCTTCCTGAATATGAACGATACATCCAGATAAAAAAATAGTATTAGGAATTATTAGAGGTAGAATTACTGTAAAATCCCATGTAACTACGTAAGCACACTAAAAAGTCCCAATAAATAAGCAACATACAATGACAAGATCCGTTGCAGGAAATAAAAACATGCCGTGTATTGTTCACTTGCCATGGGACATTTTAGTCCTCAGATTGTTGATGTGGCATTGTACAGTAATTCTAGCAAGGCATTAAGAGTACATATCTTGTAGAAAATTTCTACCAAGCCTACTTAAGAATATCTGAGTTTTTCTCGTAAGAGAATTAATATAATGCTTACCAAACATGTTCTCTAATTGGTTTGAAAGGCTTGAGTAGCCTTCATGGTCAAGGACACAGATTTTTCTGCCTACTGTAACACCATCCATGTTCACTTTCACATATGCCCTCCTATCATTTCTCTGAATACCTTTTATCTCTTCGTCAGAGTTTTCAGGAACAGATTTAGAATGCATTGTACTTGTTGAGCTCTTGAGGTTGAGATTAGACTGTGGCCAATCCATAAGGTCATCATCATATCTCCACAAACTTAAAACTGAAGAATATTCACAACACACAATACAGTCACATTAGCTTCAAACCCTCTTATTCTACTAAGTAGGAATCTAATCTCAGAGAAGTAATCATCAGCAGAAGATCATAGCACTGAAGATAAACAAACAGTGGATTTTTAGAAAGGCATACAGTTGCTAGAAGAATGATAAGCTTCAGGTTGTACAGTTCTGAGGCTAAGTCCCAAATCAATCATGCCACCGACACCATCATCCTCTTTGCCTTGGTAGAAATTTGAGTGAAAAGTTAAAGAGTTCAGAAGAAAGCTTGACGTATTTGAATCCATGGAGATATTGGACACTACTAAGCTTAAAAATATCTGAGACTCTGTCTCTGATACAAGTGATGAAGGTGTGATGAGTTGCATTTATTTAATTCATCTATTTATAGTGTCAATTTTGACAATACATGTAAGTAAAAAAATGCAAAAAAAAAAAAAAAAAGAGCACATGGAAGACAGTGAAGCTTTTTCCCCATTATCAATCATTGAGTGCGCAAAGCTTATCTTCTGTTTCTATCAACATGGAACACAAGGTAGAAACCAAACACCTCAACAACATGGAATGGCCATGTTGAATCCTAACAAAAGGTGTTCTGGATCCTGCTTCCTTACTTCACTACAAATCCTAAGACTCGTGTTAAATATTCCATGGTGATTTTGGGATAACATGCAAAGTATATTTTCCCACTTCAATAACTATAGTTATCTGAAAGTTAATAGTAATCTCAATATTGGAACATTTAGATAGAAATATCCCCAATACTTAATCAAGATTGTACATAGAATCACTATTTCTGACGTCTTTGCAGACTTGAAATCCTCAAGTTCTTATATCTCCTTACTGTTGTGGGATTCAGTGGATTATTTGTCCAGAAACGAGAACAGTATCAGAAAATAATTTAAGGGAAGGCATAAAGATATAGGGACAGGTCTTTTCTCTTGGCATCAGATGACTGGAATGCTGATTAACAAGGGAACAATGGTCCGGTCTGATCCCCACAACCCATTCCACTTTGCAAGTAAGTCTTTTCTTTTCTTTTTTACTGTTCAAAACCTCAGATTTATTCATGTAATTTCTTTGTTCCTTGAATATTATTACATTATGTGTTCATCAATTAGTTTATACGTATCACTTGTATCTCCAATGCAATCTTGGTAGGAGGCAAGTCAGTTGCTTTGGAGATTAAAATGGAAGATCAAATTATCTTAGAAGTGACAATTCATATATTTGGGATCAATTACACATATAGATGGTGAAATTGGTGGAGATCAGTTTTCACATAGAATATAAGTGATTGGTTCAAATGAAAAGCAGCTACTAGAGTTATCTGTGACAATAATGTATCTAATAAGTTAAGTTTAAAACAAAATTCTTATTGAAGTGATATAAGATTGATAATGTTATATAATAATAAATGTTAGGTTCTAAAAAGATAATAAGAGCATAAAGTTAGACCACCAAAGATGAAGATGTGACGGTTTAGATGGATGTGCCTTTACAAAAGAAAATAAGATTCAAAATGATCATGCTAGAGGAAGAGTAGGTGTGGCGAATGATAAAGAGAGAATGGTAGAAAATCATTTTAGATGTTTTGGTGATTTGAACACTTACAAAGAAAGCCGTTGGAAGAACTAGGTAGATTAGGCCAATGTTGGGGTTTTTTGAAAAGGGTAAAGGAAGATGAAGAGAATGTTAAATGAAGTTATCTAGAGATTCAATTGTTAACAAAGTACAATAATGTTATGTGATTCATATAACCAACCTCACATAGTAAAATAAAATTTGTTGATGCATCTATTTTTTTTGGGGCATGAAGTGATTTTTGTAAAATTCAGTAACTATATAAGTATTGATTTTTCAAAAGCCTAGGAATTTGGTCAACTTATTTAGGATGATGTACTGGGTGTAACTTGGATGTAAACATCTCTACATTAGAATGATTTTAGGTCGCATCGTTACTACAACATAAAACTATGTCTCCATCAACTTTTTGATATAAGATATCAGATATTTTATTTTTCTGTAGATATTTATATTTTAATTCTGGTCTGAATTATTTCTAAATTTTAAAAAGAAAAAAAAGAGTGATCAATCGAGCGGGTTCAAATATGCATAGCATTTATGAACCGCCGTAGACATTGGATAAAAATGAACTAAAGAATGTGAGAAGATTTTTTCTTTTGGGTTTTTGTGTGATGATATCATTAATTCTAAACACGATGCAGTAATTATTACATATATAACTCTGTTTTCACACATTAACCCTTTTTATAATAGAATCGATTCTATTGGTAAACATAATCTAATAAAATTAAAAAAATTTATATTACACTGTAAACATAATCTAATTATTACACTATTTCTAATAGACATGACGTTTCATTCTAAGGGAGTTGATTGATAGTCTCTCATGGAAAACCTATCACATGAAGTATTTTGCTCTCTCAGGAATATCTCACCGCCAGATGTTCTTCCAGTCCGATCTATTAGCACAGTTATGCTGAGTGTAGATCATTTTATACACCGATTTGATACTGAAGTTCCCATCCGCCGCCTTCCGCCAGCAGAAGCTATCTGGCTCAGAACCCCTCGGAGTAGGAACCATTTGAATCTATGCAATGACCCAGTTGGGTAGGAACATACTCCATTTTCGTATATCCCAAGAGCCAGACAGGGTGATGAATTCCCCCACCATGGAATCAGTGTTCAATAAATGTTGATTCCTCACCACAAACTCTCGCAGGGGACGCTCAAGTGGCGCCCATAAGTCACCCCACACCTTGGTGTTAGAGCCACTACGAATCTTGTACCCCACACCTTTATAGAAATTTGTCCAAACCGACAAAATAGCATGCTAAACGGCAGATTGACTACTTTTTTTGTTGACATATGGGATTCTTCCATTATAACACTTGTATTTGCACTGTAAACATTGAACCCAAAGAGCATGTGGTTTTGTAATCATTCCCCATCACAACTTCCAAATGAAAGCCTTGTTTTGACATATGAGATCCTTAAGCCTTAGGCCACCCTCACCCTTCTCCACTTTCATGGTTTCCCATGAGATAAAATGCATTTTTTTAATTTCGGGATTCTGGTTCCAAAAGAAATCTCTGTTCAACTTTTCAATTTCTTTCAGAACCCCCTTAGGAAGAAGCATGGTTTGCATTTGATACACTGGCAAGGAGGATAGCACAGATTTAATGAGAACTGTTTTTCCCGCCATACTAAGAAACCTGCCCTTCCAGCTTGCTAACTTCCTGTTTACCTTTTGGATCAACGGAGCAAATATACTCTTAACAACTCTTTTATGGAGCAAAGGCACGCCTAGATACTTGCCTAAATCCGAAGAGAGTTCAATGCTCAAAGTTTGGCTGAATTGGGACGCACAAGCTGGGCTAACATTGCATGAGACAAACATCATCAATTTCTGAAGATTGATCTGATGGCCAGAGACACTACAGAAGAACCTCATAACCTCTTCCATTTTCACCATCTGCTCCTGAGACGCTTCAGAGAAAAGAACTAAATCATCAGCAAAGAATAAATGGGACATGAAGGGCCCCCTAGTACTTATTGCCATAGGCTTCCACCTTTTGTAGAGCACCTCTTGATGGATTAGCTGCCCTAACCTTTCCATGCACATAATGAAAAGGTACGAACTAAGAGGGTCCCTTTGTCTCACACCTCTTGTAGGTGTAAAAACCTCAGAAGGTGTGCCATTCCAAAGCACTCTCATTGATGACGTAACTCATGATGAGATGGACAAAGCCCTCACTCAGCCCCAGGCTAGACAGTGTGAAGTGCAAAAAGTTCCAATCCAGTCTATCATAGGCCTTCTCCATATCATCTTTAACTGCTATATAACCCATTCCACTTTTCTTTGTCCTCATAGTATGATAACAAAGCTTGCTAACTTCCAGTCTATCATAGGCCTTCCACTTTTCTTTTGTTATGATAACATTGTCGCAACTTTGCCTTCCTTTAATAAAGCTACATTGATTTGACATCACAAGATAATCCATCACACATTTGAGTCTGTTGGTAAGCAATTTGCTGATAATCTAGTAGCAAACATTACAGAGAGAAATTGTTCTAAACTCCTTTAAGCATCTCGGGTGGTCAACTTTAGGTAGAAGAACGATATCAGTTTGGTTGATTTCACTCAACTTCCCCGGATTTCCAATCAACTCAAAAACCAACTGACAAACTTTACCCCCTATTTCTGACCATTGACTCTGAATGAAGTGAGCAGGCAACCCATCTGGCCCAGGAGACTTGAAAGCACCCATCTCAAAAGCAGCATTTTTAATTTCCACTTCCGTTACCTGTTTCTGAACCTGGGAGAGCTGTTCTGCACTCAGGATTAGAAAGGAAGTAGGCCACTCCTGCACACGGACCACATTCGGATCCTTAGAGTACAGATCCTGATAGAATTGCTGAGCCATGCTTTTAAGCACCACGGAGTCTGTAATCCAATTCCCCCTATCATCCATCAAAGCCTCAATTCTGTTTCAATTCAGTTTTTCCCCAAATTAGAGCTATTTGCATCGAGCTTTCTGAAACCATAACAATTCTTCTTGATTATTTAACTTGACATACTCTGTCCGGAGACGCTTCTTGAGTCTATGCAACCCATTTTGAGGATTCCTCTGTCTCTCCTTATCAATACTCTCCAATCTTCTAACAAGCTCTTGCTTTTTCCGTGCTATATTCCCCACTACTTTATAATTCCACTCCATAGCTTTCGTCTCAAATACTGCGCACCCCTCAACTCATTCCTTTCCACCCCACGAATCCCAGACAACCTTCTTAAAATCTTCCTCTAGACTCCAAGCGACTTGGTATTTGAACAATATATTCCTTCCCTACCTTCGAGTCCCATTACCACTAGCCACCGCAATTATCCGGTGGTCTGACTTAAAGCGCAAGTGATGGAACGTTTTAAGGTGAGGGTGATTGAGCTCCCAAACCACATTGCAAAAGACCCAGTCAAGATGCTCCCGAATGCCTTCCCTTTCCCACGTATACTTGTCTCCAACCACAGGAAGTTCCAATAGGCCATATGAGTTAATACAAGAGTTAAACTGACCCATTGAGTGATTATCATGCACAACCCCACCTTCTTTATCCGACTGATCCAAGAAAGCATTAAAGTCTCCCAATACCAACCATGCAGCTTACATCGATACCGCAATGTCCCTTAATGAATCCCGCAGACTTCGTCTTTTCTGAACATACGTCACCCCATAAACGAAAGTGGCAAAATAAGTGTCACTTGTGGCTTTTTCAGTAATTTTTGCAATGCAAAACTTGGGTGCTTGACGTAATATAATCAACTGCTACCTCACTAGCATTCCATAATACCCAAATACCCCATGCAAACCCAGTAGCCTTGACACGGACCCAATCCGAGAACCCCAACTGCCGTACTGTTTTTTCTGCCTTACCACCACTGATTCTAGTTTCTATAAGCCCCAGCACGTTAATTCCATACTTCTTAGTCATGTCTTTTATCATTCGTGGAAACACTTTACTACCCGCTCCACGACAATTCCAATAGGCAACAATCATTAAAACAACTAAGGTTATAGAGAAGACCAACCAACTTGTCAAGTGGCTCCCCTTCGCCAGAAGCTCCTCGCCGCTCTACATCATCTGATTCATGATCCGTTCTAAGGCCATCCTGTGAGACAATTCCTCTAACTCCATCCCTCTTCCCGTATCGCCGACACCCACAGTGTTTCGTGGAGCTCTTACATCCGTGATGCTTGGACAATCACCCTTAGTTGAATCTCCTCAGTTGCAGATGGCCTTCGACGGATCCAGGCTGTGGGGGTGCTGTCTAATGATATTAGTCTCTACCGTATTTTGTTTCCCACTAACAACATAGTGGATTCTATGTGTTGCAGATTTGGGCCCATTAGGATTCATTGATAAGCTTGTTTTTTTTTTCACCACACTCAAGTCCTCATTCAATGCTGGTTTCCCGTGGGCCCTAGAAGCGTTGGGCCTAATATTCTCCTTTCCAATGATAATGTGGTCTTGCTTGTTTTTTTGCCCTATCCTACCCTTTTTTTCTTTCCTAGCCTAGAATTAATCCAAGGTTTGTCATGGCCCAACTGCATCTCCTCATATATTTCATTCCTTTCTTCTCCTACATTGTGTAGGTCTGTTCGTTGCATAGACCATCCTCTATAGAACCTGTCAGTTCCAAATCTTCACCCAAGTCGGCGATAGTAGTAAACTTTGATTGACAAGAGATTTGACCTTCTTTCCTACCTGCCTTCATGACACCCCTACTACCAGCTACCTAAATACTTTTCTGATTTGTTCTCGGAGAACGAGCCGGGTTGACTCCCTCACAAACATCCAAGGGCCAAACTTTTCCTCCTTCGTCGGTAACTTCTTTTCCTGCAACATTTTTGGCTCTGTTGCTGGGATCGCAGGGGCTCTGTTTGTTTCACTTGGGCTTGATTTCCAAGGACAAGCCTCTTTCCTATGCCCATATCTTCCACAAGCAAAGAAAATTAGATTCAACCCTTCATATTCAACATTAAACATATATAGCAGATGAACAGATCACCCTTAAAACCAGCTTCTTCTGCAGATCTACTTCAACGCAAATTCTTGCGAATCGACCGTGTTCAACCTTTGCATTGTTATCCTCTGTGCTTGACAAAGTGTTAAGATCAACCTTAAGTGTCTTCCGTATCGTATCACCTAACCTCCATAGGTAGTTCCTTGAATAGCAGTGGATAGGGATGTGAGGAATCCTTATCCAGATAGCAACACGACCCAAAGGATTGTGGAAAGGATCAAAGTAAGGCGTCCACCGTTGCACAAGCAGAGTATGATGAGCAATTACCCAAGGCCCTTCAAAAATGATTCTCTTATATTTAACACCCCAACTTACGTCCCCTTCCTTGAACCTAATCAGGTAGTAGTTATTTGGTATGTCTATCAAATCAAAGTCATTGAATCCCCATAAGCGACCGAGTCTCTCCTTGAATCTGTAAACATTAAACCTCGCCCCCAAAATGGTAATGATTAGGGCATTGTTCCATGGCTTTCATGTTTCATTATACTCCTCATCTGTTTCTGGAACTACTGGGTATATGGATATTAACTTCCTCATCTCCTCGGATGGAGTGGGTAGCGGCCAGTTCCTATCCAAGATATCCGACAGCAGAGGGTCATTTTCAGCATCACCATTCCCATTCGCAATCCTGTTGAACTCCTCACTTTTGAATCCTAACAGCGACAGTTTGAATATGTATCTTGATATGCACACTTTATTTAGCTGTTGTTTTGATGTTTCTATGTACTATTTGAAAGATTATTTTTCTTTCTAAAAATGAAAAATCTTCACTTAGGGTTTGTTGGATAATAAAAGAAGGAAGGAGCCTTTCATTGTAAAGCTTACTTCTATTTTCATCATAGGAAGGAATCTTCCATCATTTTCATCATAGTTATTTTCCTTCAAAATTATAATGTCAAGCATGAAAATAACCCTACTCTTTATAATTTAAGACTAATTATCTCTCTCTGTTTTTCTTTTGAAAATATCTGCCATTTAACTTTTTAATTTTTAATGTTTAAATGTGTCTATTTTTTATCCATGTTAAATACTATGTAAATTGGTGCATAAAAGGCAGGCTTATTTTCTCTATCAATTTCTATTTTGAAAATTTCTCATTTGTTTTAAAACCATGCAATCATGTCTTAAAAATAGAAATACAAATATAGGCAATCTCTACTATCTCCACCCGATCATAAGATCTAATTTATAGTGGAAATTTATATTTAGAGTAAAAAATAATATATGGGCTAGTCTATTTAGTTTGATAACTAAATATCAGGTTCAACTAACCCTATTTTTAAGTGGTCCCAACCCAATCTGGAATGTATAAATTGGGGATTATAATAAGTCAATTTATCAACTAATATTATTTTTTTCTCTTCATAAATTTTGATAATTTCTAAAGCCTAAATTTAACAAATATAATCTAATCTTATCTTATAACCTAAATTAAACCTACATATTCCATAATCAACAAATCACATAATCTAATCTTAATTTGATGCATTTTCACCTACCTTTATCATTCTACTCTTGTCTCCACTAAACACGCAAGGGTCAGTTTGGCTTAAAGTTTAATATTACTTTAAGTTTTTAATATAAAAATCAGCTAACTTTTTTAGTAAATTAAAGAAACTAAATACATTGCTTAAATTATTTATTTATATATATAATTGGATTATATAAACTTATAAGTTAGACAAAACTAATTTTGAGAAATATAATAAATATAAATACATTAAAATAATATATTTAGTTTCCTTAATCTTTTAAAAAGTCAACTAACTCTTACTCCTTTAGTCCTATTTATAATGTAAAGAGAGAAGATTTTATTTGATCATATTTATCAGTCACCTCATTAAATTTTTCATGTGAATATACAATTTTACAATTTATTTATTATGTGTTGAATTTGATCCCATGTGTGATAGTGGATATTAAATAGGGACAAAGTTGAAAAGTTATTTAATTTTAAGGTAAAATTAATAATGTTTAAGGTTTTCCTTAATTTGTATAAAACATATGTTAAAAATGACTCATAAATAGAATAAAAGAAGTATATTATAAACCAGAGAGGCAGTAATAGTTTTATTGCAAAGAGATCCCCCTTTTTAAGAAAAAAATGAAAAACTTGATGTTTTTAACCATTTCCCCCTTCTTCTTTTTTCTAGGCATATGTATCTTTCAATTGTAAGCTAATTATATTTGAGGTAGTATCATGTCTTAAATGCGGACATCTATCCCAACATGAATTTGAATCTTAGTTCATCATTTTGGGAGGGATTAACTGATAGAATACCCGAGGCACAAAAATAGGAGGCAGTTATGGACTTAGTCTTAGGTTGTTTAGTGTTTATTTTAATTATTCATTGAGTCAGTTGGTTAGCGAAAAAAGTGGATTCATGGTCCACTAAGTCAGTTAGTAGGCATTAGTTGTGTCCACTCCTAATATGGGGAAGAGTCTGTTACCTTTCATTGTAATTTGTTATTATAAATACTCCTGCTGGGTTTAGGCTAAAGGAGGAGAAGAAAAAAGATAAATTTGTATTCAATTGGAAATTCTCCTTTTATTAGCCATTGAGTTTATTTATGTGAGATTCTTGCTTAAATATTCCTCAATGGAATTTATCATTGGCTATTTGAGAGTGAAAGTGAGATCATTGCTTCATTTTCAAATAGATTTATCCTGTTATTTCCTTTTTTCTTTAGTATTTTTATATTCAGATTTATGATTCTATCATTAACCCTATTTACTAAATCCAACCCACTGATTTTAAGACATTTTTTGGGAAATTTTTAATCCTTCAACTTTTTTTTTTGTTAAAGTACATGTGTCATTCTATTGGACTCAATTCTATTTGAGTACCATTAAGAATTAAATGTCGGCACCTCTATGACAAGGATTATAATTTTGATCTATCACGTTTTGAGACTAACTCCATTCACCCAATTCTTGTTTGTTAAACCTTCAACCTTGAACATTATGAAAAGATCATAGAAAACATTTTTTTGTTACAAAATGTAGTGTGCCCGTTTGAAAACGTGGCAGAGAAGTACTTTTACGAAAGTCAAGATAAATATATGAACATGCATTTATCTTTTCCAAACGTTCCGCCAAACAAGCTACATAGAAAACATGATGGTAAATCAACCCCAAATTTAATAATCATGAACTATAAAGGCCCACTTTTATTATTGTAAAAAAAAAGGCCAAATAATGATCAGTTTATAAATTGTTGTGCTAAGAAGCCCTTCTTATTTTGGGCTTTAAATGCCCATTATTCTTAATGAGGACCCAATTCTCTGCTTCCTTCTCGTCCCCGTCGTTCCTTTGGCCTGAGAAGAAGAGCTCCTTCTTTCTCCGCCTTATCAACCACCATCCTCTCTCAAACTGAACGCTTCTCTGTCACCATGTCGAGTAGCGGTGGCGGAGGGATTGAAGTGAAGAAAGTGTTTATAGGAGCAGGATGCAACAGAATAGTGAACAACGTTTCATGGGGTGCTTGCGGCTTGGTCTCCTTTGGTGCTCAAAACGCCGTTGCTATATACTGCCCCGAGGTCCCTTTCGGTTTCTGAACTTCACTAAGTTCTTATTTTCGTTGACTCTTTGTCTTAAACATCTTATTGAGAGTCCTTTTCTTTTTATTCTATGGGGTTTTGACAGAGTGCTCAAATTCTTGCTACTCTTCCGGGTCACAGAGCATCTGTGAGTTGCACCCACTGGATTCCTAACAGCAAGTTTTCATTTAGAGGTGGCCTCTTTTGCTTTCTGAGATTGACTAGAAATCCTTAATTCATTTCTACAAGATTCCATGTGAATTTCTTCATTTGTACTTGGAATGGCCTATTTAGCATAACGATGAGGTGGTTTATAAATTAATGGATGAATGATCAGAAAAATATTCCTTATGCTTGTGTTTTTTTACAAGTTGTTATTGAACTTTTTCCATTATTTTGCAGCCAAGCAGTTAGAGCAACACTATTTGCTGTCTGGCGATGCAGATGGTGCTATTTTTCTCTGGGCACTGTCCCTTTCTGATGGAAAGGTACACTATTTTTGCTTATTTTTGCGTCGCTTTGGGCCTTGATGATTTGTTTCCAAAGTAATTTGGATAATTCTGGGAAAAGAAGACAAGGAGTGGGGACTTATCAATTTTGTGCCGACGTTTCTAGACAGTTTGAAGCCTCTATTTACTGTTGTGTTTTCTGACATCTGTCCACAGTGGAGATGTGTCTTACAAGTACCGCAATCTCACAAGAAAGGTGTTACATGCATGAATGGAATCATGGTTTCTCAAACCGAGGCAATGTTTGCATCTACTTCTTCAGATGGTACAGTATGTGTATGGCAACTAATATTTCCGTCGGCTAAAGGAGGTAAGGCTAAATTCCTGATAAAATTGATATTTATTTTACTGCCACATCTCTGTTACATTGAACTTAACCTTGACCTTTTTATCTTAGTCTCAAAGTCTACATGTTGTCTCTCATTATCTGATAAGTCTCTGGCAATCATACCTTTGAATTTTTCTATGGTCTGACAGATTCTGAACAGTTCAAATTTTGGAATTACTTTGGTTGACCTTCCCCTCTGTTCTGTTCTAGAGTTTGATTGCCTAACTGATGT
>JANTPZ010096448.1:0-14060 GCA_025593235.1 Vachellia pachyceras | reverse complement strand
CGTGGAGCACTTGACTTCCATTAATGCAAATCCCAGTACTAATATCATATTAAATAAAAAGGTATTACTATCTCTTACATTAATCTTTTTAAAAAACTAATATTAAATTATCTATATTAAAATCATGTAATAATAGCTCGAGATGGTGCCTCAAAAAATGGCATTATATTATGAGGGTTTGTGCTTTTTGGTCCATGGCTGGCAAAAAAAAATACCCTAAAAAAGGCTTTAATTTGTTCAATGGATTACAAATGAGATTAGGATTAAAAAGCTTTTAATGTGGGAGTAACATACATGGAGGAACCAACCAATGGATTCATATTATATATGGTATGGTTACGTTTAAGTTTTACAAATGCTCATTTAGAAGTCCTGTGAAAAATAACTTTTACAGAGTTTAAGGTAAAACCTAAGTTTTGAATAATAGATAAGAGCTTGTTTGGATTTTTGGTTAAAAGTAGCTTTTACAGATTCCGAGGCAAAACCTAGGTTTTGAAAAGTGATTTATGTTTGAGAAGTTATTAGCTTTTACGGATTCCGAGGCAAAAAAGTGGGTAGAAAAGAGGAAAGTAATAAAGAGAAAGAGAGAAAAAGTATTAAAGAGAAAAGCTAGGTTTCAAACTAAGTTTTTTAACAAAATAACTTTTGGGAAAAAAAATTTGTTTGGACAAAGCCTCGATTTTGAAGTAAAACCTAGGTTCTAGAAGCTGTTCCCAAACAAGCTCTTAAGAAAATAACTTTTACAGATTCCGAGATAAAAAAATAAGTTTGAAAAAGTTATTGTGTTTGAGAAGTTATTGACTTTTACGAAGTTCTAGGCAAAAAGTAAGTAGGAAAAAGGAAAGAAGAAAAAGAAAATTTGTTATGAGAGAGTATGTGATTTGACAAGAAAATAGCTTTTTCAAAACCTAGGTTCCAAACCTATGTTTTGTTATAAAACCTAAATTTTAAAAAAATATGAGTATTTAAACAAAATTTAGATTTTATGGTAAAACTTTACCACAAAATCTATGTTTAAAAAAAGATTATCAAACCAGCCTTGAGGGATAAAAATAATATATCATTGAAGTGTGTCCGTACCAAAAAAAAGTTGGGATCATGTGTTTGTTTTTGTTCCTTATGATTCATTCACACGTCAACGATCATATAGCATTTTTATTGCATTAACCATTTCATTAGCATATGACCTGTCTCCATCACACGCACTCACTCCTTTAAAAGTTGCTCATAATTTTGATTCCAACTTCACCTCAATATAAGCCACTTATAAGTGCTTATTCACATAAGTCGAGGCAAATATGTGGAGGAGATTGTCTCGTTTTACGGAAAAGCACTGTTGAACGTGCTTATGAAAATAAGCCACTGCTTACCAAACACAGTAACAATCCGTCTAAAAATTTTTAAATGAAAATCTTAATTAAATCCCACTGAAATATGAATATTTATATTCAACACTTCTAACAAATTTCTAATACGGTTTAGAGATTTTTTAATGTTGTTAAATGATCTTGTTGCTCCTCATTTATTTTAGTTTAAAGCCACATTTTTTCCTCTCAAGCGACCCTGGTCAAAAGTCGACGTTCCAATGACAATTAACCCCTTTTGTGATGGTTGATGAGAAAGGAAAATGATGGATAATAAACATTAACTGGGTAATGAGATAAGTTTACACTATTCAAAGTTCCTAATTAGTCATATTTTCCTAATTAAAATTTTGTTAAAAGTGGGTTTAAACCTCATCATCCGTGAGTTCAGCGGTTAAAGGGTTGAACACTCTCAACGAAGGGAGATGATCTTTGGCTCTTGAGATCATCGTAGTGTTAGAAGAGACATCTTACAATCAGAAAAAGCACCTAATTTGAAGCTAATTCCCATGTGGTTAACGTTCAACCTTAGCCAATAATTAAGGCGCACCAACGACACCCAAAAAGGGTAACGTGACCGATTGACATGTGATCCGACTCTGTGTGACCAGAATTCATGTCTAATAAAAGAAACACTATCTTTCTTCATGAATAAGAATCTTTTTAAAAAATAAATTACATTATTATTTTTAACTACTTTTTTAGCTATGTAATATAATTTTTTGTATGTTATAAAAAATAATGAAGCACTACTTTTAAATAAATGATTTTTTTTCTTCTCACTACAGTGCACATTCCTTGTCTATGTATCGTCCAGTTTTATGAGACAGATTCGGAGACAAGGACAACTCAAGTTTCCTATGTTGCCATAATGTTTGGAGATGTTACTAATAAGAAATTAGTTAAAAATAAAATTAGTAATTTATTTGGGTCCTTCACATGAATTATGAAGTTTCAATGATGGGGAGAAAAAGGATAATTACTTTCTGATGAAAGTGTGTTTAAAAGCCCATGAATGGAAAAACAAATACAGCCTAGATCCCCTATAATTGAAAATTAACGATTTAACACCATTAAAATATAATTAAAGGATTTGTATTGTCTAAATTTGAGATGCGGTTGTTATAATATTAACTTTTAGTTATTAGGTGAAAGTTTATGACTATAATTAATTTAGATGACCTATAAATTAGGTCTTTCCATATCATTATCATTTATGTTTATTACAAGAGTTACTTAAATAATTTGAATAGATTAAAGAAATGATATAAATTAATTTAAATAAATATAACATTATCTTTATAAAATATTTATGTGTAACATTAGATTATATATAATAGACAACATAGAGATATTACATTTAGGAATAAATCTAACTCTAAAAGTAACTCTTACATTAAAAATTGGAGAGAGAATCTTTTATAAAACAATATTTCTTTACTTTTACTTGATAATAAGACTGGGTTCATCTCTTACAGCTATCTTTTACTTAATATTGAGATAAGTCGTGTAAAATTGACTTCAGCCATCTTTTACAACATAATATATACATAATTTATTAAGCATATTTTTTATGATTTGATTCTAATGTAATATTTGGTTAACCGTAACAACGTTGGAAACAGTATCTTCCACTTTTGTACTTGTCAATCATCAAACCCTCCTATCTATCATTTCATTATCCTCCTACCTAACACAATCTAAGAGTGAGTATTATTGTTGGTAGAAAATTGACCCGTTGAAATTATCAGTACAAAGTACAAAGTACAAACTACAAACTGAGGTCGTTCAAGTTAAGACAGGCTCTTCAAAATGGCATTGGTCAAAGAATTAAAAAAGTATTCTTTCGGTTCTTAACAAGAGTTATAAAATTTTTTTCCTACACACATGTATCCATTTATTAGATAGATAAAGACAATTATATTTAAGGAATTTTTAAATGCTAAATTTAGACATCTCTTCTGATAGGGTTTAAATCTTTGTTCACTATATTGCGAGGAACTAACATATTCTGTTAGACCTAACTTTAGCTGGTAAGAACTTAAAAAGTTATTTATGTTAGTTATTTATAATAATTATGAGTTGATCTAATATAGAAGGAAAACATGTACAATTCACATGGATATTTTGACAAAAAAAGATTATAAATTTAAAAGATCAAGTAAATTGGGGTCTTGTACTTAACACCAAAACTAAATTTTATATTTAAGAGGGGAGAGAGAATCGGTGAGCTATATATTGGGTCCGTTTGGCAAATTGCCATAAGCCACTTATAAGTGCTTATTCACATAAGTCGAGGCAAATATGTGAAGGAGATTGTCTCGTTTTGCAGAAAAACACTGTTAAACGTGCTTATGAAAATAAGCCCATGATTACCAAACAGGCTTATTCAGTGGGATTCATCACTTCTTTTTCTTGTAAACTAAACTTTACTTTTTTCCAGAAAAGATATATAAAAGAATGAAAAATGAAGAAAGAATACCAGGAGAGTGAAGAGAGAACGGAAGCCAACAGCGAGGAATCGACCCAGATATATAAGAGAAAAGCACCAACCAAAGGAGTGAATTTTCCAAAAGCTGATAAATAATAAGAGAATCCTTGTGGCTGGGGCTATATGAAGTCAATAATCGCCCATTAGACACAGAACCATGTTAGGCCCAATCCCTAAGCTCGCCACCTTTGCAAGTGCCTCATTTGCTGCAACATTGTTCACCCCACATGAACAAATACCAGAACATAATGCCACAGAGAAGTAAATATCCTTTGAGATGATTGAAAACAAGGTAATACCTACAATGAATGGCAATAGTGATGAAGCCACCCTTGTGGCTCTGGGTTTGAGAAATCGTCACAGGACGACAAGCCATTTGGCCTTCACCCGAAGAAGAAAAAGAAGAAGACCTATCGCTTCCATCTCCATTAATTGTGGAAGAAAGAAGGAAAAACAGTGAGATAACGAGGGAAAGCAGAGAGCTTTCCGTGAAGTGTACGGTGATTTCAGTGCTTGTGATCCATGTGGGTTTGAAATGGCTCTAAATGAATGATACAGGCCTCAAATGGGACTTAAAAACTTATACCATCAGTGATAATTTAGAGTGGTTGTGCAATCCTTCCTCAAAGCAGATTTTCAATCATGATTTAAGATGTACGTCATAATATGTGAGAGAGGAATTTTATGTGTTGTAAAACGCAGCTGGATACAAGCTTGTGCAATCTAGATATCTCTATTAATAATCTTTTTTTTTGGTATGCCAGAGGAGAAAAGATGAGGGAAAAGTGAAGGTGGGAAACGCCTGAAAGATGACAAGGAGATGAAATATATAATATAGATTCTATCTTGACCTAGTAGACATATTTCTTCAACACTAATACAAACATGGACATGCAGTCTTGGGATTGCATTGGATTTGTGTTTGAAATGGTTTGGTTGAATGGCATTTAGGGGGCAGTAGGTCCCACGTTCTATTTGGTAATCCAATTAGGAATCTACTGTCCATTAGCATCATTCTCTTATATATTAATTTTTTTATAGGCAGCAAAGTTGTGTTTGTTTAAACATGGTTTTATTTAGCTGTTTTTAATTATATGTCTCTTTTACCCCTTTTCTCCACTTATTTTCTCTTATCTCTTTTTACCTAATCATTCAGCATCTCCATAAATAAAAGTACACTAAAAAAATTACATCTGTGTTTATTTGGAATGCCTGTTAGCCTGTGGAACTTATTTTTTCAACGTAAGTTACAATATATAATGTAAGTATATGAAATGAGTGTTAACTCTCAATTTCGATACACTACCTGAACGTTTAAGATTTGCCACTTTCACACGCTCCAATTCATTCACACGGCAAATCTCCTTCTTTCTACTTATGTTTGATTTGATTTGATTCAATATATATCATATGCTTGCAAATCTCCTTCCTTCTACTCATGTTTGATTTGATTTGATTCGTTATATCATATGCTTGTAAATCTCCTTCCCTCTACCTCTACGGTGTTTGATTTGATTTGATTCGGTATATCATATGCTTCTTCCATAAACAAGCTATTTAACTCTATAATAAATATGATTTAATTTCCCTAAAATATCCCTATATAATATTGGATTGTATATTAATTAATAAATCAGGTAAATTAATTTGAAAGAAATGATAAATATCAAAGACAAACTAGAATGAGTTCTTACACCGCTAAATAGCTACTATAATCAGGTTAGGAGCGAGGATTTGGGTTTTATATGCCATGAACTCTTCTTAATGACAACATATTATAAATTTGGATTAAAGTGCATCTATCGCTCTTAAATATTTATCAATGTGCATTACATATTTTATAATGCATCCATTACATAAAGTATCTTTTTTTAAGTACAGACAGCACATCAAAATATTTTTTTTTACGCATCCAACACCTCTAATTATTCTTTTTATATGTGATTAACATCCTAAAATATTTTTTGGTGTCTCTTGACACCCCAAATTGCCAAGGGGCAGAAAAATTATTTAGGTCGGGGAGGATCAAAAGAAATACTTCAAAGTGCCTAATAAAACTACCAAAAACTTGCATATAATTTCTAAGAAGACTGATTTTGATATGGAAAAATAATGAATAAATAAAAATTAGAAATTGTGCCAAGATGATTAAATTGAGAGGAGAATAAAATTAAATGGTAACAACTTAACATTTACTCCATCTTCCCAAAAAAAAAATGACATATCAATTTACTTTCTGTCCTAAAAACATCTATCCAAAGGGTTTGACGTGTTTAATTTCAATTTTTTTCTCTTCAATCACAATGACTTGTACCGTTTCTGGAATCATAAAGAAAGTAAACATATCAGAGAGTGCTTATATACACCCCTTCCCCTTTTTACATCATTTTTCACCATTCTAATCCTAATTATAAGTTCCTTTTAACCAATTCTGACATATCAAGAGATAACAATCAAGTCATTAAAAATCTTAAATTGACAAAACTTTTGAGGTTTACACTCACTTCTTTCTCCTTTTCCCCTCTTTCCAAACTAGAACTCAATATGGATAAAATTTAATAACAATCATTAATAGTATTAATTATTGGAGTAGTACTGCATACTGTTTATGTTGACCAAACCATTGTTGAAGCATTTAATCAAGATTTTTCTTTCCTCAAGGGATGAAGTGCTTGGATTTTCTTCCAAGAGGGATTTTTTTTTGGGAGTTGAGAGGTGAACTCTTGTTCCTTTCTCTCTCCTTAGTTTATCTCCATTACTAGAGATGACCTAGGTTTGAGGAATACAAGAGTTTCATTTCACTTCACAATTTATCATATACTAAAAGAGTTGCAAAGTGCAAACAGTAGAACGCAGATCAAGCTTCATACATATTGCTCCATTCTTGTAATGTTGGGGTTGCAACTCCAATATTTTTCATGTCAAATAGGTTCGCTGAAAACAAACAAACATTGGTCATTGCCTATTATGTAGTAATGTAAACTGTGATCATCACACACACACACACACACACAGACTTTTAGGGGGGAAATGAAATGACTAGAGGGCATCTATAACACAAAGCTGTATAAAGATTCAGGAAGCAATATTCACGAAGCCAAGAGTAGCATCACAGAATGCAACCATGTTTTCACAGGCATGCTACTGGATCATGACTTTCTCCAAGTTAAATTTTAAATTTTAATCAGTTTAATCAGTCATGATCAATAGATATTAGATGTATGAGGTATTGACAGAATTATGCATCTGCATAATCGGATAAATTCCCCTGCAATTCAAACCATATTTACAATAAATCAACAAACCTTTGCAATAGCAAACACCTCATTGATCACACACACACACACACATCCTCCACTCGTGATACTTGGACAACTGAGAGCAGAATGTGTAGAAATGAAATGGGGAATTTTCAAGAAACGTTGAAATATTGAACTATAGGCAGGAATTAGCCCAGTACAAATATGGATATGCCCATGTTCAGTACAACAGTAATAAACACCTATCCTAAGCCCGAAAGTCTAGATGAATGCTATAAGACACACAATTTCGTTATTCTTGGATGGATTCAATAAAATCCATAGTAGAGCTTGACAGGAAATTGTTCTGGCCGCATTGTTCTCATAAATAAATAGTCTAGAGAAGGGTTTCAACTATCTTTGATAGTTATCTCAATTGAACTTACAGCCAATTGAATTGCAAGCCTCTTAAGGAAGTGAAAAGAACGTACCATGATGGATATCAGGTGTGGCGGCAGCAGTGACATCAACAATAACAGTTACAGGTTGATAATCTAATGCTACAGCATCATAAACAGTCTGCCTGATGCAATTTGGAGTTTGAACACCTAAAAATAGTGATGTGAGAAGTCAAGATATGCGGCTAAAGTATAGATAAATTCGGTCCGTTGGATTGGACTTTTCACCAGTGATCACTAGACTATTAATCCCTGCACCTTGAAGGAATGAATGGAGATGTGTCGCAAAATATGCACTAAACCTTGTCTTCACCAACTTATAATCCCCTTCTCTAATTGCCAAGCCATCAGCTAACTCTGCACCTTCACTTCCCTTTGTGGTCGGTCCCACTACCCCTGCTCCATATAAATGTCGTCCAAAGAGTTCAACATCTCTCCCCAAAGGATCGTGTTCACGTACAACCTGGAAACATTTTTTGGAAGCACCTCAAATATGAAAATCGTTTATCTGACTGAGTAAAAATATGTGTCTCTTCAATTTTCTTTACTTATACAGACTCCAACTTTTTCCGGTAACAAGAGATTATACAGACTCTTCAAGAGAGATGGAAAAAAACCTCAACTAAGCAAAGGTATTATAAACTAAAATGTATTGGGAACTAAATACACAAATTATAAAACTCATTTCACAACTTTGCCTTTTCATTAGTTTATTATTCCAACTATGTCTTCCCTGGAAACTTCATTCAGCATTCAGGCTTCTACCAACTAAACAAAGAATTCACAGCATGGCTTGTTTCCTGAAAAATTTTCCATTTACAAGTAAACCATTCTCCTTCCTTCCCCATAGAATAATATTATGATTGCTTGTTCAAATCTCTCCAGTTAACATATTGTAAATTTGTATCTTCAAAATCACGGCTATAAAGAATAAATCTTTGGTTGAGACAAAACAAAATGGCAAGAATGAAAGATAGGCATGACCTGTGCTTGCCCAAACTATGAGCATACCATGCTGCCTAGCAACTTCGACAGCCTTAACGACATTGGGGACTATCGCTTCACCTCCTTATAAAGTCTCTCTGAAGTAACAAAGGCCAGATAAACTTTACTTTCTCCCAGATTCAATGACCGCGTCTCTTCAGTCTCACTTATACTTAAAATTGATCCTTTAAAAGTCCTTAATTTGGTCGCAAATTAAGTTCTTCAAATTACTACCAAGAGTAAGAAGTTAGGACTGGATGAGGAGAGATAAGAGCACACCTGCATATCAATGACAAGAAGAGCCGTGTTAGCCCATTTATCTGCCATTTCCAAAGGTTGCGCCCTTCGAAACTCGAGATTTGAGCGCAGAGACAAATTCCTCAGGGGATTGGGTTTGCTATAGATGAGCCCACTGCACAGGCACTTTAAGTAGAATCCCAAATTAGTGGAAAAAAAAAACAATAGGTATTAATTAGGGTTTAAAAATAACAAACTTAAAATGTTAAATTGAAAGATATTGCGTATAATTGGAGGATCCCAAAAGTATATTTTTGGAAAGGGAAATAGAAAAAATGGTGCCGAGAAGACGTATTTCAATTGTGATGTGGAATTCGTCACCAAGCACTAAATTAAAGAAGTGGCACAACTTTTTGAAAGTATTTGAAGGAACCAAATTAAAAAGGGGAAATTGTAATCTCATTTACGTGCTCACAATTTCATTGTATGTGTCTGCAATTACATTATTTTAATTTGTTTTACGCATTGATTAGCAGATAAACAGATGACAAAGTTCAGAAATTTGGAATACATTTTACAAAAAAATTGTGAAATTGCTTCAAATAAAGCTACCTAGGTTATATGTGATCAAAAGATACCTAACAGAATGAAGAAAAGTTTTATCGTAATAATATTCGATCAGCAATACTTTATTGTAATAAATGTTGGGTTTTCAAGGGGATACAAAAGTATAAAGTGAGGGTAGCTCAAATGAAAAGGTTGATATTGATGTGTTGTTATAAGAGGAAAGATAAGATTTATGGTGAACTTTATAATGGTAAAAAAATTGTTTAAGGTGGATTGGACATGTTCTTAAAAGGTCAATGAAAAAAGTTGATCAAGTTGTTTAAAGTCCAATTAAAAGGAGTAGAGTAAAACCCAGTTGTTTAAAGTCCAATTAAAAGGAGTAGAGTAAAACCCAAGATGACACTTAATGAAATAACTGAATGGGAACTCTTATTAACAATGTATATAAAGATTTGATTTTTGATCAAACTCAATGGTATTACATCATGTATGTAGTTGACTTCATCTAGTTGGACAATGTTTTATTGTTGTTGTTATACTGATTAGTAGACAAATAGTGCAACAAAATTAACTGTAATACCTATTAGGAGAGTTGACAACGTTTAGTACATATTAGTACCTCAAATTGGATTACCTTAAGTAAGAAAATTCATGTGTTTAGAAATAAATTACATTGTAATAACTTTTTTTGTGGCATATTAAAATGAAAATTGATTAGGACGTGGATATTAGAAATTATATAAATCATTTTTAATTAATTAATTAATTAGGCCAATATAATGGTTGTAGATTTATGGGACTATTACATGAAAGGAAATTTAAATGACTAAATTAAAATTTGATATAAACTTAAAGGATCAAATGTATACTTTAACCATTATATAAAATTAAATCGGTAGCGTTGAAAATGTAATCGCAGTCCTCATCCCATTGGCTTTACTTTCCAAAGTGGAAAGCTAACAAGAATGATTATCCCTTCTTCAACTTTTCATGAATAATTACGAATAATTAAAAGTTTATGAAAAGTTTCACATACCTAACCCCGGGATTAGGTTTTGAAATGATCATCGTTTCATATATAAAAAATCAAAAAATAAATCGTGAATTTTGTAAAAATATATTGCTATTTGGCTTGTTTGGTTAGCCCGTTTGGGCAATCAAAAGCCATTCCTGCATTTACCGAGACAAAACTTCTTTCACATATTTACCTTGAAATCTGTGTCCGTTCTCCCAACGGGCTATCCAAAGCCTGGTGTCAAAAGTTTCATGAAGTTGGACTATGTATAAAGATGCATTGCTTTATTTTCTTTTCTGAAAATTGCTTGAAAAGTTTGCAGCTGAGGACCAACTTTTGTTTTCCAACTTTATCACTTTTATTTATTTATTACTTTTTTTTGTGGTGCAAAAAGGATGTGAAAAAACTCAAAATTGTAGATCCCTAACCAAAACTGCAGATCAATTAACAGTTTTCTTGACAAATCTTTAGATTAGCGTAGAATTAAAATGAAAATGTTAGATGATGATGATGATAATTTGAATCGGGAACGCTTATTATATACACACATGAAGTACTCCACCGGTCTTATTTATAATTTTTTCTATTTATAAATTATATAATTAATTTACCCTAAAAAGTTATATCATTAAATTTTTTATATTAATGTATAATTTCACCATAGTTGTGGCTACGTAGGCTTTTGTTCTCATGCAATAGAACGTGTATTAAGTATAAGTGAAGTTGAAAAGTTGTTAAATTTTAAGATAGAATTAATGAAGTATAAGATTTTACTTGCTTTTGGTGAGATATAAGAGTAATTTACAAAAAGGATAAGCGAAGCACATAACATTAATGTTTGAGATGTCAATTCAAACATGTATATATTCGGATAAGTTATTGGATTGCTAGAACTCAGAAAGTAGCAGAAATTAATTAAATGTGTGAACAGAATAAATAAATAAGCAAATTAAAGCAAGGCATGAACATGGTAAAACATATGATAACGAAAAGATTACACTAAAAAAAATATGGGTAGTTTTTACATAATTATATTTGTGATGGATGAATCTAACATGCTTAATGATACTGTGTATTCTATGGACTGAACTATGGAATCAGTGAATGAAGAGTAAGAAGAACTGCTGTGAAGTTAGCAGTTGGAGGAGCCAAATAAAGGATTAATTAATTAATTAATGATGGGAGATACGTAGGAGTTAATTATAGTATTTGTTTATCTCAGCGTTTGCAGACCCAAACGCATGTTCAGTAGTATTTTCCCGTAAAACGAGATAACCTCCTTCGTATATTTGTCTCGACTGGCGTAAAAGTACTTCTCTACCGCATTCCCAAGCAGGCTCATAATTAGAAACCAGTGGCATAAGTGGATGACCAAAAATGAGGTCCAATATTATTGTGATCACTTCCCAAATGATGGCTCAAAGACATTGGCACCAAGCATAATCCCCTGCTTCTCAGCTCCTTCTTTGCCTTTTCCTCTCCATTTTCCTGATATCATTCCCATCCTCATTAATAATAATAATAATAATAATCATCATCATCATCATCATCATCATCATCATCATCATCTTTCTTCTTGTTTTTTTGGTCCAAAGAAAACAAGATAACACATATTTGATTATCTAATTTTATGCAAAGTTTTATATTGGTTCTTTAATCTTATGAGTGATGGGTTTAATTCTCTTACTCTAATATTGTCATTCTCAAATAATAATCTTTTTGCATCAAATATTATTAATTCAAAAAAAATTAAACTTGAAAATGTCAACATTTACAATTGTAACGTGGCCATTTTTTTTATTGATGAAATTAAATTGGAGAATTGAAAAGACATTTTAGAAAATTAAGGGATCAAAGTGAAAGTTTAATATAAAAAATTAAAGGACCAAACTTAATAACAATCTTCTTATACCAATTTTTTTTTTGGTGAAAATCTTATACCAATATTTTTGTGTTTAAACCAAATTAAAGAAATAAAGAATACCTGGCTTGGAGCCCCATTATTTGTTTTGAGGGAAGAGTCAATATTCAACAACTTCATAGAATGAAAGGGCCACAAGAACAAAACGCATGGAATCAGTTTTTGTGCATATAAATATAATATCAATATATCATATCAATATCATTTTTTAAAAAAAAAACTCACATTGAAATTGAATTATATAATAAACTTTGGAGTAATTGCAAAATGGCCCCACATATTATTAGTATTATTCTTGGTGAATCCAAAAGAGGCAAATAATAACAAAGAGATACCTGTCCGGGGTCCTCTGGGAATATAGAATTCTTCTCTCCACGATTAACCTGTTCATCAAACCTCAATTTTAAATAAAAGTTTACTTTTTGAATTTTTTTTTTGAAAAATATCAGTGTACCTTACCCTCTTATTTTTTTTATATAATAAGGTAGTTAAATTCATAAAAGATCGATAAAATTTGTTGTGAATAAAAGTTAAACAATATATTGCCCATAATAAACTGTAATAAAACAAAATAAACTGATAGATGGTGTATTTTACTGTATATTTATTGTTTTTTATTGAACTGCGTGTAAATCTTATTAATATTAATATGTCCTTTCATGTAATCTAATCATGAATATAGAATATGTAAATATATTAGAAAACCTTTAAATGGAAAACGCGTATACTTACAAAGTGATTATTCCTCAAGGTTTTTGATGAATTTCCGAAATAAGGAAAACAGAGAGCCTGCAGGGAAGGGAAGAACAAAAAAAAAAAAAAGAGAACTTTTTTACAAAACTAATGTGCATATTTAGGAATAACTCCTTTCCAACAGTACATGTAAATCAAGATAAAATCATCTTTAAATCTGTAAAAACCATCTCGAAATCCATAAATTCATTTCTCTCAACAGTTTCTCAAACACAAAATATGTGTGTTTGGGAACTCCCTTGGGAGAACGATTGTTAGGAGAAATGACTTTTGAAAATGACTTTTGTTAAATGTGTGTGTTTGGGAATTCCACTGAGAGAAAAGAATTTATAGATTTTAAGATATTTTACGGATTTCAAGATGTTTTTTATAAATTTTGAGATACATTTTGTCTTGACTTACGTGCCCGCTGGGAAAAATAAGTTCCCAAACAAGCACAATATATGCATATTTGGAAAGAACTTCTTCCAACAGTATATGTAGGCTAAGACAAAACCATTTTGAAATCCGTAAAAATCATCTTGAAATTCATAAAAATCATTTCAAAATCTATAAATTCTTTTTAAATTTCATAAATTCTTTTTAAAATCTGTAAATTCTTTTTTTTCAGCGGATTTCCAAACACACGTAATAGTTAAAGGAAAGGAAACATTCATGAAAATAATGATTTTTGTTTTTGTTTTGTTTTGTTATGCTGAAACAAACGTGAAAATCTATGAAACTTTCGCTTTAATTGCGTGCTTTCCTCACTGACTCTTAAGTCTGAACAGTTTGCAGAGTTCGTGCAAGAACAATATCAGAGGAAGTGCTGTCTTTGTTTTAACTGTTTAAGAATCTTCGTTTAATATTGTAATATTGTAAACTAATGTATGATTTAACTCCAAAAAAAGTTGACATATTTTCATGTGGAGTGAAAAGAGTTTTTAAGAAAAATATGATTTTAACAATGGTTTATGTGTATTAATATTAATATTGAAACCATTGCATTATTTATGCATTACAATTTAATTCTACTAATTATTATTTACATG
>JANTPZ010096446.1:0-19531 GCA_025593235.1 Vachellia pachyceras | reverse complement strand
CTACTTGTGTAGTGTTTTATTTTTAATGAACTGCAAATACAAATAGAAAGTGTTTTTAAATGCTTAAAAAATAGAAATAAATTCTAATGGTTTATTTTGTTTTGCATCTCTTAACTTTTATCTAGGAAAAATTAAAAAACTCTTTATTCTCCGTCTAATATCTTTTTGTCTGTCACTTTCTGATTTTAGTATATTTATTTTCAAATACAATCTTTTCAAGCAATTATCCACATGAACTTTTTTATTTTTCTTTTTAAAACTTGTTTTTAAAAACATTTTCAAAAAATATTTTTACAAAAGGAAAGCAGAAACAATCATGCCTTTGGATTGCATCCTCGACTGCAAATTTCACTGTATAAATTTTCATTTCACGCGACTGTTCACTTAAACCCTTTTACCCCGACTAGCTATTTTCATTTCATGTATAAATTTACAAGTATTCTTCCGCATTTAACTTTGAATTTCTTTTTTGAATTGAATCATCTATCTTATCCAAACGCTTAGGACCGTTTGAATCTTCTTATAAGAAGTTTTGTGGAAAAACATTTTTGAGATTTTTTAATCGTATTGGCTTATCCTTTTAAGCACTCCTAACCCGTTTCATCGTCATCTGGATATTGAGAGCCGGGATTGAGAAGAAGGAAAGAAAAAGATTAAAGATTATTATTATCCTGTAAGATATGAAGATATGGGGACGCACTCTCAGCAATTCATTCTCAGCAAAATGTCAAAGTCCCACATCGGAGAGGTTCGGGAGGGTGCTGGGCTATATAAGCGGACGCGCTGCACGCCCCCATGAGCTAGCTTTTGGGGGAGAGGGTAATGGCCCTGTGACAAGTGGTATCAGAGCCAGCCCCGAACCTTCGGTCCACGGTGGACCCTCCGGACGTCGGCGAGGTTACTGGTGGGCCCCGCGGCGAGGTCGCTCGCGGATTGGCTGGGGGAGAATGTCAAAGTCCCACATCGGAGAGGTTCGGGAGGGTGCTGGGCTATATAAGCGGGCGCGCTGCACGCCCCCATGAGCTAGCTTTTGGGGGAGAGGGTAATGGCCCCGTGACAAAAAGCTTTTTTCTAATGTTTTCACCATGTTGTATACAAGTTGAGATAAAACCTCTCTCACATATTTACTTCGATTTTTGTAAAAATACTTCTTAACCACTTTTTTAAATGGGTTAGGCCACCATCTGCGGGGGATGGGATTTCAAGTCCCACCACAGGGAAAGGCAGGTATAATGTGTGCATAAATGGATGTTGAGGTAATCTTAATAATCACTCAATATTCCTCCGCAAGAATATTTAATGTGCGGTGAACGATTAAATATCTGTTTAGATTTTCATTTGAAATACAATCATTATCAAATGAGATTATTTTATGTTCTATTCGATTAAAAAAATGCAATCCTTACACAATGTTCTGCATGAAACTGCTGGGTGAGCGTTTGATGAGTGTATCACCTACATTGGACGGAATATCCATGCAGCTAGCGAGCAATTAACACTTTTCTTTAACACAGTTAACATCAATGAAATGACTTGATCGCAAGATAGATTATCAAGCATTGTATTGTAGATTTTTTAGACTACACTATCTCTGACCGTAAACATAAAATATAACTAGCAGCGGAATTCACACTACAAACTCTATTTTATGTCAAGCACCGGGAATAAGGATTTAGTGTTTGTTTGGGAATTTCACCTCGAAAAATGAGTTTACAGATTTCGAGGTATTTTACGGATTTCAAGATTGTTTTATGAATTTCGAGATGGTTTTTATGAATTTCGATATGGTTTTTACAGATTTCGAGATAGTTTTGTCTTGAATTACATGTATCGTTGAGGAAACAGTGTTATCAAACAAGCATATAATATACCTGCAGCTAGTATCGGTAAAGCGGGCCAGCCCGCGGGTTGCGGGCTAGCCCGCCATGCCAACTTTTTATTTTTTTAAAAAAAATAAAAAATAAATTCTTTTTTCCTTTTTTAGCCTGTTTTTTCTTATAAGATTACATATTTATGCTATTCTCTTTCAAATTCTATGAATAAATGTTCAATAATTTTCTAAAAATAGATTTTAATATTACCTTTTCCTTTGTAAAAAAATATTGGGATGAAAAAAATATTTAAAAAATACATAAAATATAATTTTTTTTAAAAAAAATAAAAAGAGGGTCAGGCGGGTTGACCCGCCAACCCGCGGGTTGAGGGTGGCGGGCTGGAATCAGCCCGCCAAATTTGGCGAGCTGGGAGCCTAACCCGCATTACCACTACTACCTGCAGCATATCATTATGGACTGTTTGGGCGTGCCTGTGAAATCTAGATGGGTAGAGCCCGTAAGTTTGGTTTGGGTGGAAGCAGGAACATTGGGTCGCAGGCTACGGGATTTGCCTACAAACAACAGAGAATGGGAACCGGTTTCGGTCCGTATCACTATGTGCGTCCCGTCCCCATCTCCCCTAATATATATAAATATTATATATATTATTTAATAATTAATATATTTAAAATATATTTATATAATATTTATATATTTAATATTTTAATATATTATTAATAATTAATATATTTAAAATATATTTATATATTATTCTATTTTATTTATTTTTATGGATATGAACATCAGAATCTGGTGCTGGGGTTAGATCTTTTGGATCAATAAGGCAGGCAAAATCATCTTTTATCTTTTGCTTCTAGACATAATGATAACATTCTATGAAAAAACACGTTTGTTGATGTGCCTGCTGACTCTCTCTTCTGCTTCTAGACAGAATGATAACATTCCATGGAAAAACACGTTTGTTGATGTGCATGCTGACTCTCATACTGGAGCTTACTCTGCAACACAAATTGGCAGCATGTTAATTCCATTTGGCCATATGGTTATCCATGGGGAGCAAATTTAAAGTTTCAGAGGAAGCGGAAGGTATTTGAAGATGCTATTGCTGTATGATTAATCACTATAGAATTGTATCTCAAGTATTTTTTTAATATCTGCTTGCAGAATGGAGAGGCTGGAATTTTTTTAATTATTATAAAAATATTTAAAAATTCAATAATTCATAAATAAAAATAAATAAAATAGAATTTTAAAATATTAAATATATAAATATATTATATAAATATATTTTAAATATATTAATTATTATAATTATATTAATTATTAATAATATATATAATATTTATATATATTAGGGGAGATGGGGACTGTACGCACATAGTGGAGATGGGGATGTAAACCGGTTCCCAGAGAATGAGCACTAAGACGCCAGATCTGAAAGCAACCAGAGACACGTGTAGTCCTTCGGGGCCGCTCATCAGAGAAGGATGGAGATAAGCTCGACGGGCCGAAGCGGGTGAGAGGGAGACCCACTTTCGTAAATTCCAGGAATCGTAATCATAATTATTAATTAAAGCCACAACTTTCCCCACACCGCGCATTAAAGCGACACCATTCAAGATTCCATCCCATAATCTTCGTATGTTAGCTTTTTCGTCACGAACCTGGAATCTGTGAATTCTCTTTTGTCCTTCTGATTGAACGCAGTTGGAGGACCTTGGTTTGAACAAGAGGAGCCGGGACTCAGGAAAGAAAAGAGCCACTACGGTAGAAGATCTGCACCTTCTCTGTCGAAGATGAGCGAGTTAAGGTCCGTCAAGTGCGTCACAGTCGGTGATGGCGCTGTCGGCAAAACCTACTTGTTGATTTCGTATGTCCGCAATGCATGGCCCACGGTCTGTCCCTCTTTCATGTCCACTGGCATGTTTCTTTAGTTTTTGACAAATCGCAGGATTTCGTAATTCCATTTGATTGAGATTAATTATTACGTTCATTCGTTTGATGGATTAGTAGATAATCTAGAACGGCTGACAGGTATCATACATAGACATTGTATTGATCGCAAGCAGTGTTAAATCCCAATAAGACATCAAGCGCGGGTAAACTTGGGAGATAGACTGAACTATGAAGTGGATTTTAATATTATGAAGAACATGCCGACCTATCTTAAGATCAATGATCGTTTCATAATTTGAAAACATAGCGGGTTATTGGTCTGTAAAGATGAAAGTTACGTAATAATAAGTTGTTACGGATTTGTATTTCATAAGGTAGAAGTGCCACTCTCGTGCTTTGATTCCCCACTTGACTTTTGATTTTCCTTCCTAGCTTAATGGCTATCCCATCTTACTTAGTTTTCCTTGGTTATGAATAACAGGGTAATGTGCCAACCGTCTTTGACAATTACAGTGCTATTGCTGTTGTTGATGGAATCACTGTATTCCTAGATTTATGGGATACTGCTGGTAACGCTGAAGCCATTAATTTCAATCGAATTGCCTGAGTTTCAGCAATGCATTTGTCTTTGATGATTTGACAGGTCACGAGAATTATGATAGATTGAGACCCTTGAGCTATCCACAAACAGATGTCTTTATTCTTGCATTTTCTCTTATAAGCAAGGCCAGCTATGAAAATGTTGCGATGAAGGTTTAACTCTTGAATAAAATTAGAGTGAGGTCAATTTGCAACCTTTTTTTGCATTTCAGTTACCTGATAAAGTTATTGTGCTTTTCGTTTCAGTGGATCCACGAAATAAGGCATCATGCTCCTGGAGTCCCAGTAATTTTAGTTGGGACCAAATTAGGTAATCCTTCTGTCCTCCCAATCCCGGATTGTATCGGCACTGGCATGTTATTTTTTGGATCTTTATGTGCATGATAGTTGTGAGATGCAAGAGAATTTGTCTTTCGGCAAGTTGTTACTTGCTTTATAAGTTGATTGTGACTCTATGAAGATCAGCAATCTATATAATCATGCTGATTAGTTGTAGAAAGGTCCTAATGGTTTCTGCAGTTCATAGACGGTGTTAGTTTTTTTTTTTAAGATTTTATTTTATTTTTAATTTTTATTATGTACGTACTAAATATTGATTAAATTAGAAAACAATTTGAGGCACTTGAGCTTCATCGTCTCCCCCAATTTTGCACCAGCCCATGTATATATATAAATCATCATCATCATTGATCTTGCACCATCTTGATTTTATTTTTAATTTTCAAAATTGATCTGCAGATCTTCGGGAAGTTAAGCAGTTTTTCATAGACCATCCTGGTGCAGTGCCTATTACTACAGCACAGGTAGACCATCTTAACACGAAATTTTAAAGGAAGAGGTTGCTATTATCAAGTTCCGTTTTGCTCCACGCACTCATGTTTGTTCTTGTTCTGGCTCAAGGGAGAAGAATTGAGAAAGCTTATTGGTGCTTCCGCATACATCGAGTGTAGTTCAAAATCTCAGCAGGTTTGCGGTTAGTGTTGTTATCAAGTATGCAATGAGCGTTTAATGACCCTACTAAACAGGGGCTTTCATGTGTCTGATTGCAGAACATGAAAGCTGTATTTGACACTGCCATCAAAGTTGTTCAACCGCCAAAGGAAAAGGAGGAGGCATAAGAGGTTGAGGCGCTCTCCAATGACCCGAGTTTGGTCTGACAATTAGGGTCATCTATCCGATTGTCTGTAACTACCATCTTCTTGATAACTCGTGACCACATATTTCTTTCCTAATGTTGACGCGGTCGTGTTTTAATAGCTTGTACTTTTATTCACAACTCCTGATGTTCATGGATTTCTCCGAGTTCGGTGTGTCTACTTTTAAAAACGTATGCTGTCCGTTATTCGACGAATGAAATATACCATTTGCGGGCATTTGTAGTGGCTGGGTGCGATTACATTGGCCATGTTACGTTTATGAGTTGACTAGCTATGTTATTGGGGTATTGTGAAGGAAATCGACATGAAAAGTGCCATAAATTGACTGGACGGGCACAATGAGAAACGGTCAATCAGTGGACGACAAGCATTTACAAAATTAATCCAGCAACAGCCATCGTACATAATGAATTTATGAACATTAAACTATCAAGCATGTGCTTTATGTAACATTACGTTAAAACTGCAAGCGATAGAATGCATGCAACAGACTGGTTTGGAAGAGAAATTCCATCGTTAAGGTCACATTTACACAAACGGGAATCGAACCTTGATAGAATCATATTTCTCAGCCAGTAGCCCACCCTTCTGTTTCTGGAATTGTATGTACCGCTATGTGCTGGCAAAGAAAACATCCGAAGCTGGATTCTGAACCTCAGTGGTGATTAATTCTATCAGACCCTGAATTGCAGAACTTGTGATATGTGGGTTTTCTTTCTCAAAATAGTACAAGTACCTGGAGCAATTCAATCACAATTTAAAAATTCATTACCAAAATTATTATTTAAAACACCAGAAGTAATTTGACGAGACTGACTTGTTCAATATTTCAACAAACAGAGTTACTGGACCACTGCTACCCCTTGTCACACTGACCATTTGCTGAGCAGCATTTGCAATCCTTAAGGCACGCTTAAGGCAAAGCAATACCCTTAACATGCCACACGCCAATATGAAAAAGTTAATAAACATCACTTGGACACACCACAGCACAATTAAATTATTAACGCAAAAGGGCAAAATAAAGCAATGGTTAACACGTGAATTTAAAAAAAGATAAGGAAACTTGCTAATACTGCCAGGCATCAATTCATAAAACAAAGTTAGCTTGGTCAGTTTACCGTTCTCCATCTTTAAGACCATGATCATCAACCCAAAAAAGATGTGAGCATGCATAGACTGCCCGACACTGATCAGGCTTCTTCAAGAGTTTTGCAGAATACTGTGTAAAGTAAGATTATTGATTCAGGTATTGCCATGACCACATTGTGCTCAGTAAGAGATTCTGAGATGAGATATATTGTTCTGAAAGACATACTGCTAGCAAATTCATCAGATTGCTTACCCCAGTGGCCTTGTGTGTCAAAGTATCCCTATTCTCAACACCAAAGACGTTCATCCTCTGAAGCATCCCAATAATTAGACGAATTGCAGTTACCTGAGCTTTCGAGTCCTAAAAGCATTGTAACAGAACATTTTTTAAACTATTTTTTCAATAGTCACATTAGGGAAATCTTAAAATGGACAGCTTTGTTAATGATTACCGCAATGTCTTCCTCATATAATACAAATGCCTGAGTGAAAAACTCATAAGCAACAGGCTCAAGGTCACAATCATTAGCAGCCTGATTATCACACAAAAGAAAGTCAGAATCAATCAGTTACTGACAAAGTTGCTTTGTGTTCAGTGGCTTATTAATTCAAGATAGTAGGGCACAGTGACTTTTGGTTAACAGATGATGATGATGATGAGAGAGAAAGATTATAAGAGGTATGGATTACTAATCAAGTCCTTAGATATTATTTCACTATTCAGACATGCAAGATCTTCAACCTGGGAATATACAACCTATGCATAATTTGTAGTGCAGAATGAGTCCCTAAGCTCTTACTCCCCTCTGTGAGTCTTTTCAAGTGTGGGAATACTATGGGGAGAAACATAACTAGATATATTTCCCATCACTTTTTGAAAGGCATACCTCAGCACATTGAAGATACAGCCTAAGTGCCAGCTCAGGAGATGGGACAAAGAAAGAGCTTCGATGGTCTGCAACAAAAATTTGATGCATCTTCATCTTAATAGCAATGTATAGTTCCTATTGTCCTTGTATCCATATCACAAGTGACTTATCATTCAACACTGTTAGCAATACTTCAATGTTGTTCAAGTGGTGTATAAAAAGGTTTTATATTCTTCTAGAGGCTAATAAAATAGAAATTACCTCATTTAAGAGTTGAAATATTTTTTTGGGTGTTGAAGGAATATCTTCTCCCACAACATCTCCATCCTGCCCTTGCAGTCGCCTAACCAGCTGTAATAAAATCATAAATCAGAACATCAAGAGGAAAAGAAAAATAAGAAATTGTTCCATCCCAGATAACATCATCATGTGTAGATTCCCAGAGCAAGAGAACATTTACGAGTTGGCAGAAACAGTTGGTATCACATGGCATCAGAGGTACAATTCTTATGCCTTGGCACCTTCAGGATATCTTGTTACAAGAGGATGAGAATTGTAATATTCAAACAATACGGAACTTTCCATGCAAAATTACGAATGTTAACCTTTAAAGCATAAAGAGTTTCCTCTGTATTGTCCTAACACAAATTATTTCACAGGCTCCTTTTTAAGGGCAACTCAAGGACATACTGGATTTTTAAGTAAATGCGCTTTTGCAGAATTACATATTCAACTTAAAAGAGACGACTTGCTACGATGTTTTTTAACAGATAAAAAACAGGTGTGCAATCAAAGAAGAACAATACCCTAAGTGCAGAAAATACAAGGGAAGGAACTGTGAAGGGTAAGCGCCTCGGTCCTCCATTCATAATATGTTTCTTCAAAGTACATATAATCTGAAGGCCAGAAAATAATACAAAACAATTAGAATTCAGCTTAAGAATCAATTGCTAAATGGAAATATGATTTTTCCATTCATATTTATAGAGATAAAAAGGACCAGTGTTCTAAATACAAGCGCTTTAGCATTCTAGCAACATTAATTCAATATATACCTAAATATTAAAAAAAGAATTCAATCTACACAATTTTATTACAGCAATTTGAGGGTTGCCCATTGCACAAGGTTCATGCCAAGTGGGGTTTGGAGAGGGATAGATGTATGCAGCCTTACTCCCACAAGTGGAGAGGCTGTTTCCAGAATTCAATTACAGCAATGTTTATCTCAAAAACATTCAACAGAAATAAAATTTTGAAGCAATTGATCCTGAACATACATACCTTTACCATTTCCTCAGGATCATCATTATAAAGCATGTGTACGAGGCGAGCAACAGAATTTTGTTCTTCATTGAAATCTTCTTCATCAAACTATACATGGGATGAAAGAGATATTTAAACTAGGATTTAATGGAATGGAACATAATTAAAAAATGCCATAAAGTGGGCCAAAAAAAAAGATAATTTGAAAGTAACAGCTGAAAGATTATGGAGTTCAGAGCAACCTCATCCAAGGCTGTTTCATCCAAATCCTTGATAAGCCCTTTTATTAATTCAAACAACACCTCAACCTACAAAAACACACAATTTATGTTTGAATGAAGGTATGGTCATCACGCGAAACCAATGGCACATTAGCATACCTTATCAGCAGTCGAGATGCAAGTGTTATTCTTCATTATGCTTTGGATAATAACCATTGCCATAACTTTGTTTGTTTCATTATCAAGATGATCCATTACACGAGGATAATTAGATAGTGTCAAGGCTGTCACAATATCATTGTATTTATCCAATGGAGCACTTAAAAGTGCAACAACTTGTTTTGTTGCTCTCTTGTCATCAAGTTTTGGCTTTCCAGAAAGCTTCTTCACACAGGCTCCCTGCAAAATATCTCTGTCAAGATGTAGCTACTGTAAAATGCTAATTTGATCAAAACAGTACCTTATGAGACCGGCGTTTCAAGAAAATAAGTTTTGAAAGAAACATACCAGTACTTGATCCACATAATCAAGCCGATCTGGGTGAACACGGAGAGTAAAGGTAAGAAGAGAGACTTGCAAAGCGATGGCTTCCACAATAGGCATGTCAACTTGTGCTTCTATAACCTGCAGTCAAGCGCAGGTTATGGACTTTTGGTTTACAATTACAATTTCAAATTAAGAGTATAATCAGTAGACACAAAGAAGTGGAGTCCTTCCTATCTCTTCACTTCTTGGGAAATGGGGTAATAAGGTCAAATCCTGATGACTCATATGACTTGTTGACTATAGTTGACATTTTGTTTGGAAACAACACAGTCTGCAAGTAAGTTATACAGATGTTTTACTCAGAAACTAACAATAATGTAACCACCAAAACCTAGAACCAGGAAGGCTAAATAGCCTTGAGTGATTTATAGAAGAAATAGATATGACAATCACCGGTAATGGCTGTGTTTGGTAAGCCCGTTTTGCCAACGGGTGCGCTTACTGAGACAAAATTTCTCTCACATAAACTACCTCGGAATCTGTGTCCGTTTTTTCCAACGGACTATCCAAACACACCCAATATTGTCAATATAAAAATAACCATAGCTTTCGAAAACATTAAGATAAAAATGTCCGGACATATAACAAAACGAATCAACAAGTTTCTTTTAAAAAGCTGCTTCCTTCATATTATTGAATTAAGAACAAGCTTAAATTAAAAATTGCAACTCAGGGAAAAGCCACCTTACCCTGCCTATTGCACTGCTTAATTTGGTAAATGCTTCCACTTGCAGAAATTCTGGCAAAACCTGATGCAGGGGTAATGTTATCAACATATGGAAGATTAATTACTAATGAGAAGTGCATGTGACTTACGTCAGTACTTGAGGCAGCATAAATTGACAACCTCTCCATTAACTGAGATAAAATTGCCTTGATGTCTACTGTTGGCTGCATATTAATTACAAAATATTGCCAGTCAAATAAGGAAGAAAATTGGTTTTCAACTTATAGAAAATCGAAACAAAGATTGTAGATTTTATTTATGTATAGCTTTTCCAGTGTTTCATTCGTCTCTTATAAGAGGATTGCTCTTAATAGGTTTTGAAGACCCATGAATGATTCTTTTTCAACCTGTCGTAATCCAGATTATTGGTGTAGGGAAAGAAAGGGTCAAATATGCAGGGAAAAACATTTATAAATTAACCATGTTGATGTATATAATTTCACATTTGAATTTCAAGCCAAATAATACAATGAGTGATTGGATCCAACTCAAGATGTTTGCAATTACGAGGCTAAATTGCCTATATTCATGGAAATCATATATGTAAGCAATTATTGATAATTCACCTTGCTCCGTATACTATTTAACCATAATAGGTAAAAAGTTATGATCAAAATATTATTGAGATTTTTAAACAAGACCTTCTAAGAAGACATACTTGCATTTAAGGTACTCGGTAGGCAGGATGCAAGAGATCAAAACTTGGTGTTGAAGATGGGGGAGAAACCACATAGATACAACAGAAAAATGTATATATGAAGTCTTCTACAATCCCAACAATGATAAGTATTTTGAGTGTGATTTTGATTCTCCTTGTGTGGAATTTGACCTTCAAACATATTAAGCATCATATATCTAAATCTCGACCATCATACCCACCTGCAGTTGGGGACAAGCACCCAAGAGTGTCTCAAGAGTCTGCAAATGATACTCATCAGGAAAAACCTGAATTATGCATTCCATCAGATAAAATTGGGCAAGCTCATCTTTGCAGTTGACAACCTGGGCAAGCCAATTTAAACGTAAGCAGAATGCATATTACGATGTCAAAGCTACCATGAGAAGAAAATAATTGCGACCTGCTCTAAGACCCTTGGAAGAACTGTATCTTTATACATATCAAGGTCCACACCCTCTATTTGACTCAGTACATGGAGATTCTTTCCGACCTTTGATGATTGAGAAAAGAAAAATTAAACATATAATATCAACATGTATAACATATTCTTTCACCAGGTGATAATTTCTTACAAGATCACGAAGTTCGTTTCTTTCTTTCTCCCTCTTCTCCCTTATCTGACTGGGTCCCTGCAGAACAGAAATCCCAATTGAAGGCCTCAGCTCAGGATCGCCAAAGATTATGCATGATTCACAGACACCATAACACCTGCATGGCCAAAAAGCTTTCTCTTGTGATTCATTTTTACTTTTATGGCATGCAAGTACCCTGGTGCTATGCATCAACTAACACAAGACAGATAAGAGTTGAAGGTCAAGGAACCTGATACTGCAAGCGAACCCAAAGCTTATTCATCTCTGTGAAGTTCTGCAGAAGAAATTCAACAGAGTCCATCACACAGTCAGCATCCCTGCAGGACAACAGTGTCTCCCTTCAATGTGCACTTTTGCTGCTTGCTCTCCAAACATTTTCCAAAATTGAAATAAAAAACATGGTTGTATGAAGAAATACTAAAAAATTTATGTGCGCACAGATATACAGTCTTTGGAGTTGAAACATTCACAAAGTTGCATGTGCCAGATAGCATGGAGCCATGGACACAGTTATCAAACAAGTGATTGCCTTACCCTTCATCTTCAGAATCAATGTCCGGTAACTTATCCCTACTGACTTGAGAAAGGTAACTCCTCAAAAACAGACCACGAATTGGATGTTGAATACCGCGACACATTTCCACTAGATCTTTAAGAACTTCCCTGACAGGAGCATCCTTAGATCTGATGTAAACAGATCCTACCGTGCATAGTAGATACCTGGTAAGTCAACAAGCATAGGAAAAGATAAGGGCTGAGCATGCACAAGAACTTGCAGGAAGGGAAGACACCGGAGTATAGAGAGAGAGAGAGAGAGTTTCAATCGCTTATTTCACAAGAAACAAAAAATCATAATTTAAGTTATACAATTCAGATGAAATCCGCTGCGAAACAACAAGGGAAGAGACGCTGGCGTCAGTGAGATCAAAATCACATAAAAGGCTACTCAGTTTAGAGAAAAAGTGTCAAGTCAACCAGAAACTAAAAAAGAGAGTAACAGAAAAGATTGATGAGGAGGCAGGACTAGTTACAGCCTAGGCAATATATTTCCAGCATGTTGGACTAGCTCGTATAAAACAATAACTGAAACGCCGTGTCTGCTTTCATCTCTAAAAAACATCTCCAGCCTCCTGAGCTCGTCGAAGGCTCTCATATCTAAGGAATCAAACCAAATGCATCGAGATAAGTATTGCACGACGAATTGAGCTCACAATTATAGGTAAGGAAACCAAGGGGGAGTTTACATAGTTCATAATATTTGTGAGGGGAAAGTTTGGAGGTTCGAAGCTCCGATAGCATATAAGCTGAGTATTTTAGGGCTTCCCTGAGATTGTTGGAATCCTGAGACAAGAGAAGAGCATTAAAGCAAATCAGAGGGATGAAGAGAAGAATTGATAGGGGTCTGCATCAAGTTAAAATACCAGGGCGCGATGCATGTAAAAGGCATTATGTTGAATGCCTGCTATGCCCTCTGCGAGCCATTTCTCTTCGTCTTCTATTCTGTCAGCTATCATTTTTGTGATCTTTTTATTTTTATGGCAGAGAGCTTGATTTCGATGAACCTTAGATGCGAGCAGATCAGCTGAAGATCGGAAGCACCGGGGCAATGTCGAGGTCAGTGAATCATATACGTGCCTATATCGATGACTCGAAAGTAGTCGAATCTGGATCAAACCGAGTGAGTTTTTTGTTCAGGTGCTAGAACTAGGAAGTTGGAACCGAGACTCCGCACGCCCCCGTTAAACCCAAGACCCCGGCCCATTTATATCTTCTCTCGTGTTATTATTGTCTGCGTTTGGTAACGCGGTAAGGTAAAGAAGTATTTTTACATAAGTTGAGGTAAATATGTGGAGGAGATTATCTTATTTTACAGAAAAATACTGTTAAACATACTTATAGGGAGTAAATAAACTTTTCCAAACAAACACTTTATTAATGAAATTCACCTGTACCGTGCCTTCGGAATCTAATATCCTGCATTTTTTTTTGGTTGCGCATGGTATGGATATACCCAAATTTTTTTTTTACCTGAAGATATCCCAAATTTTAACCCATAACATGTTAGATGTTTTAAAACATCGTGAAATTCATAACTATGGTTAAGTAGTGCCGGCGTGTGGCTTTCAATTATCCCTTACTTTTATCAACATTGGTCGGCATAAGTGGCAGCGGTTTGTGTCTCTTAATCAAGCTGTTAGAGGTTCGATTTATGGTCTTGGGTGTAGAGCTGACCATGTTGGGAGGAGTCTACCCATCTTGTGTGCGCTCAGTTACTCCAACAGAGATTAGTCACTACGACCGGTAGTGGATACTTTCAGAAAAAAAAAATATCCCTTTGCTCTTCTAATTGGTGTATCCTCCTTTAAAAACAGTTTGTCAATTATTTTTTTAAAATATTTTTCTTGGGAAATGATACTTCATTATCCTTTCCCCGTAAAACAAATAATAACACTTGAAATATTAAATTAAATATGACATTCAAAAGGGGCCGATTGAATAAAAATATCTTTCCTCAATAGAAAAACACAAGGACTTTCTCCGTTGAGTTAAAATATCTTTCTTCAATTACAGATATCAACATGATATCAATTACAAATATCTCCATTTACCTCCCCAAAAGCCATTTCTGCGCTTACCGAAACAAAATTTCTCTCACATATTTACTTTGGAATCTGTGTCCGTTCTCCCAACAGACTATTCAAACAAGTCTATATTGGTCTTGTTTAGAACCATGATTGAAAAAGTTAAAAGTACGTTTAACAATATTTTTCGTAAAATAAGATAATATTTTTCACATATTTACCTTGATTTAAGTAAAAGCACTTATACACCGTCTTCTCAACTAAGTCATTGAGTCCGTTTGGAAACACTTAACTCTCACCCAAAAGCACGTTCAACAGTGTTTTTTCGTAAAACGAGACAATCTCCTCCACATGTTTACCTCGGCTTGCGTAAAAGCACTTCTCTACTGCTTTCCCAAACGGACCCATTATATATTTTAAGGAGATTCTCCTTTGAGTGCCCCTTCGACATCCGTTTTATATATCTAAAATATATTTTAGGTGTTTGAAATGAGTGTCTAAATTCATTCTAATAAAATTTTGAGCAAAATTTGTGCCCTCTTTTAATATAGATTTTTGAATCAGTGTCATAAAAATGGCTTTGACTAATAATATAAACTACTTTTTAAGGTAATTTACGATTTATGAGATAAGTATTTAGAATGAGTTTTTATCTTAACTTGAATAGTGGTTTTTCGACTAGGCATATATCAGCTTGTAACTTTTGGAAAATGTGGGATATTTGAAAATAAAACAAATTGAAATTATATGGACCCATTTTAAAATTGCCGTAATTACAGGGATAAAGTTAATTGCTGATTATTATTTTTTTCAAAAGTACAGAATTAATATGAGAATTAGGGGTGTGCAAAATAACCCACCCCCGCCCGCTACCCCGCACTGTTGAGCCCGTTAAAACTCAGCCAATTGTAACCCGTAACGGGCAGGGTGCCCCATAAATGGGGCGAACTATGGGTTCAATCACGAGGCACCTGTACCCGCCCGTTAAACATTTTTTTTCACTCACCCACTCCTTTAAGTCCAATCTCCCTTGTTCAATGTCAAGGCCCAATCCTCACTTTCGCTCTTGTCTTCCAGTCCATACTCCTCTATCTGGTCAAATAAAAAAAAACAGCTCAACCCAATCCCAACTCCCAATCTCTAGAAGGTGCAGCCGTGCCCATGCAGGAGCTTAGTAGCTCACCCAAACACCCACGCTCACCCATGTTCAGAGACTCGGTGGTCCACTCGGTCGGAAGGGGGAGAGAAGGCGAGGGAGAGCGGGGAGGTGTATAGCTCGGCGACGGTGAGCTTGACGAGGAAGAGGAAGACGTGAAAGAGGAATCGTCTAAGGGGAACGGGATTATGCTATTCGGCGTGCGACAAGAGAGCTAGCATGACGGATCTGTCGCATTTTGAGGCTCAGGCTCAGGATTCCAACTTCGTCAACGCTGGTTACGCTTCATACGATGTCGTTCACGCAGGTTGCAGCTTCAAACGACGTCGTTAATGCAGTGCACTCCACTCCACTCCTCCTCTATTGGCTACTCGTCATCTCTCACTCAGTCTCTCAGGCTCAGTCTCAGTCGCCATTGCACTTTATTTCTCTGTCGTTCGCCTCACCTCAATCGTCGTCGCACAGTATTTTACAGGGTATTTCACTATTTCTTTCTCTTCAGATGTTATGGGGGTAAGGATTTTGCTGGGGGATTCTTCATAAAAAGTTAAAGGCATTCAACAATAATGTTGTACTGTTGTTTATAAGACTGCTACATAGTCTCATTTAGTCCCGCTCAGTAGTGAAATTTGGTGTATTTTCTAGATGTTAAAGGACCTGTTAATGCTGTAAAGAGGTTTTTTTTCCAGGGGGAGAAGTTTGCCAGCTTGAGCTTCTCCTTTGCCCAATGTCTTCATAGACAAATTTTCCAAATGTTTGATATCAATTTTCTTTGCCATATCAGTAACAGTAAGGATCTTCTTATGCCTTTCTTGCCTTTTTTTTTTATTGTTTTACGAATTAAAAATTGCTGTAACAGAGCAATTGTGCTGGCGCTGCAGTGTGAAGGGGCACGCGTAACCCGTTACTCGTGTCAACCCACCCGTTTAAACCCGTATCCACCCATCTGTTACTCCCATAATGAGAATCTATGGATGAAATTATTGGAAGAAGTATTCATGTTTGATATTAAATTTAAATTAATTTTTCGGATAAAAACATAAAATTATTAATCAAAACAATGATGAATGAATATGTACCGGCCCAAATTCCTCCCGCTACTCTGTTTGGGCCAACAACTTGGCGTGCCCTCCCCAATGGCAAACATGGAGGAAGTGAAATTAAATTTTATGAACTATCTATCCATTGTTCGTGGATTCAGCTGATAAAGGTATTTGACACTCTCACTAAAGGGAGAGGGTTCGATACCGGGGAAGGCCACTTTGTTGTGGCTCCAGTCACGGTGCTTGGGGAGGCATCCTAACTCCTGGGTGCTTAGGTAAACATCTAAGGGTAATTGACGGCTCGCCCTGCCCAACATTGATATGACCTAAGAAGAAGGAAGATTTCGCCCTGCCCTTAACTTGTGGGTGAACCCAACCCCAGCCTAAAATTTTTATATCAAAATAAACCCAGAACCCTAGTGGTGGAAAGAACTTGCATTTCTCCGTCTAAAGCCCCAAGCCTGCAATTCGACTGAATATCCAGTGATCATGGGAGGGCTTAACAGAGCGGTGTTCCTAGGCAGAGCCATCAGAAATGATTTGACTACCATTTCTGGGATTACCAATGGCACAGCTTATCACCGTCCTCCTCAACTGGTCTTCTATGGCACGTGCTCCAACCCCAACCTTCATTGGCTATCGCGAAAGCTTGTTGATCACTTGAGGTTTCCTTGTCCAGCTAAGCGTTGCAGGCGCTGTTAGCTATAGCTCTATTCCTGCCACGTCTCTTTCTCGGGACGTCTGCCAGAAGGCAACGCCATCTGCAGAGGGTTTTATGCCGAAAGACGTCGTCCTCTATCAGTATGAAGCTTGCCCGTTCTGCAACAAGGTTAAAGGTTAGGGCCCTAGTTCTTCATCAATGTCGGTTTTGGACCATGACTACTCTATTCTGATCCGATAATTTTTTGAACTCCTCACCAAGCTATCAGGGCTAAATACCTGACCCGATCATTAATTAGCTCTGCTGATTATGAAGTTTTTTCCCTTTTAATTTCTGACTTCTGATTGTTTGAGATTTATTTGGTCTCCACGGGGAAATATATATTTTATTTTTTGATTAGGATTATCATGATTGAAGGGATCCTTCTTCAGGTTTTACCAGTATAATTTAAACCCTTTAACTGCGACAGAAGGGAATTATAATATTGTAGTATAATATTAGGCTTAAGTAACTTAAGTTACCGGGTTTTTCTCAGTGGCGTCCAGAATATGTTATGTATTGTTCATGTTTGTTAAAACTCATAATGATTACCATTGTTTTGTAATTCATTGCATCACTTTTCCCAGCATTCTTAGACTATTATGACATTCCATACAAAATAGTGGAAGTAAACCCGATCAATAAAAAAGAGATCAAGTGGTCTGATTACAAGAAGGTCCCTATAGTTACAGCTGACAATGAACAAATGGTCGATTCATCAGGTACGATTTTGCTTTAAAATAATACTTTCATCCATGGAAAAATGTAAAGAATGAATTTAATTTATGTTGAATGCGTTTGTAATATTTCCGTCTCCGGCATACATGTGTGGTTGAGAACTCCGTTAAGAGAAATGAGTTCCGTCAGGAGAAATGAGTTTATGAATTTTTAAATGGTTTTGCGGATTTTAAAATAATTTTTACATATTTTGAAATGATTTTATCTTAGCTTGCGTACTCCGTTTTGGTAATGGAGTTTCCAAAGAAAGATAAGTTACTTAAAAGGATGCATCCTGATTATGACCTAAATACTGATGAAGGAAAGAGGTGGCGTGGGTATGTTTTTCTCTTTTTTTTCCTTGCTCACTTCTTTTTGCTTTTTGTATACTTTCCCGCCATTTTACTTTTCTCATTCCGGTAAAATATGATAGTGCCATTGGCATTTTCGGAAAAATGCTGCTGCCATTTTTTCACTCTGCTACTTAATTGAGCATGTGTAGGTTCACCCTTTGAAAATTACATTAACATTACGGGTTTATTTGGAAACATTTAATTCTCACCCAAAAGCACGTTTAACAGTGTTTTTTCGTAAAATGAGACAATTTTCTCTATATATTTACTTCGACTTAAGTAAAAGTATTTCTATACCACTTTCCCAAACAGACCCTATTTCTTATGATACAGTTGGGTGGATAACCACTTGGTGCATGTATTATCACCAAACATATATCGCACTGTTCCTGAGGCTCTTGAATCATTTGACTATATCACTACTCGAGGTAAGATTTCAAACAAACCAGAGGTTTGTCTAATCTAAATTGTCATCTTTTATACCTCTCTCAAGGAAACTCAATTTTCCCTTTACCCTTTTTTGGTCCAATCTAAAATACACCGACCTCCGCATGATGTTTTTGTATTTAAACAAGCATCCCATTCTGTTCATTTGTTATGAAAACTACCTCAACTTGGTCAAGAAACGGTCAAACCCGGTGAATCAGTGCTAAAGCTGGTTCAACAGATAGTAGCTAACCCATTCTTTTCATTGTCATCACAATTACCCCATATTATGTATGATGGAATGGATGGTAACTAACCAACCGTTAAAGTCATTTTCCCTTGGTACATGAGTTCCACTGATCAAATTAAGTTTAAATTTTAGCAAGCAACTTATGATTTGTATACAATCTTAGAAGCTGTCCTCTATATGTGCAGGCAATTTTAGCTTCTTTGAGAGGTTAACCGCAAAGTATGGTGGGGCTGCAGCTATGTATTTCGTGTCGAAGAAATTGAAGAAAAAGCACAATATCGCTGATGAACGAGCAGCATTATATGGAGCTGCTGAAGAATGGGTTGACGCTTTGAAGGGCCGGAAGTTTCTTGGTCTGTTAAACTAGTTTGAGTATAGGCTGTAAAAAGACACGCACACGTTGCTATTTGAACTTGTAAGTTGATATGTTACTTATTTTGACAGGTGGATCAAATCCTAACTTGGCCGATCTTGCGGTCTTTGGTGTCCTGAGACCTATCCGCCACCTTAAGTCTGGTGGGGATGTGGTAGAGCGCACACAGATCGGGAAATGGTACTCCGACATGGAAGCAGCAGTAGGACAGTGATGCAATGAGATAGGGTAGGAGTTTTTTCTCGCTCATTTGGGGAAATGTGAATGTGAGTGAAGAGTCTACTGTGTTTGGGGTTGATGTTATGATCACGTCGTTGCCTTTTGGACATAAGACGTTGTGTGATATATATACGTCCTAAAATAGGGCGATGCATTAATATAACGAATCCCCTAATACATTTCAACTGTTTAAATCTAATTCATTTAAATCTGATTTTTTAATTTTTAATTTTA